>QLSR01000084.1:2950454-3230146 GCA_031780015.1 Citrullus colocynthis
AAAGCTTCTCAACCATAGCTCAACTCCAATTGGTGCATCCTTTAAAAAAAAAGAAAAAAAAACAAAATGAAAGCGAAGATCATATATTCCTTTCTTGTTCTACTGCCACCTTCGTTTGGAATAAAATGGACACAGAAGTTGGATGGCAAGAAGATCATCACCTTCAATTTGGTGGTTACAATCCTTTGGACACTGTGGATGATAAGAAACAACAGAATCTTCTCAAACAAAGGCAGAAACTACACTAATCTTTCGGAAGATATCTGCATGTTCACAGTTTATGGTGTCACAGAGCAATCACCTTTAGAGATTACAACCCGTCTACTAGAGCTTTGAATCTCAGTGCTCTTTATATTAACTAGTCTTTCTCTTGAGCTTATCTCTAGTCCTTTTTTTATTTGATTTTGTAATCTCTCTACGCTTATTGAATATCAATGAATGGAAGATGATGAGGTGCTAAGAAGGTATCCACCTAGTGGAGATGTTTTGGTGCACCCCCTGATTTACCGTATCTTTTTTTTAAAAAAAAAAAAATTAAGCTTCAAGTTGCCAGAAGTATGGAGCTTTAAATAGGTAAGCCTATTCTATCAAGGGTTTTTGTTGGCTGTCTTACCTTCACATCAAAGATATTGTACAAATATGAAGTATATCTTTCAAAAATATACTTAAAATATAACATTGGTATTTCAATTGTATATCAGTACTAATTTAAAATACATATTTTATATACATAATTAGTGTAGAATATAAATGTAATACTAAATATTACAATGACATCTTAGTAGTTTATTATTACACTCATTCAAATTATAACATTGATATATCAATAATATAATTATAGCTAGTCATTAAAAATTCATTCAACATATATCATGTAGTTGATGGACTGAAAATTTGTTGTCTAAATTTGAGAACCCTACATATATATAACTTTAGGTACATACTTTTTTCAATAGTAATACGCATAAACTATATAATATACTTATACATTAAGCCATAAACTCCTTGAAGAGAGTTTGAAACTTCTCCATCTGCTTCTTAGGAAGAGCCACCAAAACATTCACTCCATTATTGGTTTTTCCACTTTCATTCATGTCTGGAAATAGCAATATGATGTCCTTTCTGTGATACACAACAGGACAACTATACCTTGGCTTTCCCCATGGATATTCAACCTCAGCAAACCCTAATCTCCACCATGAAGACACCAAGAACTCCCCATTTGGAAACCCTTTGTAAAGCTCTCCCCAGTCTATGGCCGACCTCGCGTACTCATCCGTCATCATTGCTGCTGCCTCAGCGACCATCTCCACCACCCTCGAAAATGGCCTGTCTTCTAGCTCCTTGCATTTTGCAGTGGCGTACACCGTCAACACAGCGTTCCCGCAGTATGACGTTGGCAATGGTGGGTTCATTCTTGGCCTTTATATATGTGTCGAGAATATAAAGAAAATATTATATTTATTATAACCTACCAATGTCTTGCCTTAATTATTGATGGTTTAACATTTTGCTTATGTGTACAATCATTTTCCCTCTAATTAACGTTGATATTTCATTTGTTGAATAACTTTCAAGTTTACGGAATTCTAAAATAATAATATTAATTTAAAAATTAGATTACAAGCTTAGATCCTAATCTTTCAGTTTTATCTCAAAAGTCTTAAACAACCGTTAAAACATGGTTAATAGATTATTCTTAAATTTTTAATTTTGTGTTTAAAGTCAATATAACTTTTACAAAACTATCTAATATCTTAAAAGAAAATAATCTTAAATGGTAAAACTGTTGAAAATATTTACAATTGATGGCAAAATACACAGTCTATCTACGATAAATCATGATAGACTACTATCCGTGTCTATCTTGACACAGGTAGTACTCTATCGCAATTTACCGCAGTCTATTGCAGATAGACAGTGAATTTTGTTATACTTGTAAATATTTTTGTTCTTTTTACTATATTTAAAAAGAACCCAATTTTAAGAGGCTTGTTAAACATTTTGAAAGTTGAAGGCCTATATTAGGCTCATTTTATAAAAATTTCGAGATTTATTAAACATAATCATAAAAGTTTCGTTTTTAAGGTTAAGGGGGTGTTTTAACAACCTTATATCCACAGCGTAGAGCAATGTGGACAGTCTTTCGCAGTTGTTTTCAGCATCGAACGACAGCGCCTTGCACCGCCAGACAAGGGCAGTGACAACGTTGAATCCGGTGATACGGGGCTTCTTGCCACCGTGGCTGTCGTCTCTGTCCCCGGTGGTGATAGATTGTGCCTTTTGTTTAAGGGCGGCAATGTCTGTGGCAGTTAGCTTGAAGATCTTGAAGTCAAGGTCTTGTGGGGTGGCTTCAAAGACTGAGGCGTTTGATGAGTCCAGAGAGGGAAGTGGAGTGTCAAGCTTGAGGAGTTCGTGATGTGGGAAAGTGACACGTGGCGGCGATCGGGCGACCAGGAGGTGTCTGTCATGGCAGGGAGTCACAGCCAGGGGCTTGTTATTAGCAAGAGCGGCAAAGTTGTCTAAGAACAGCCTGAAGCTCAGGCCGTCGAGTGTGCAATGGTTCATTGAAAAGCCCATTGAAAAGCCACCACATTTGAATAAAGTAACCTATAAATTTGATAAAATAATATTAGAAATAAAAATAATAATAATTGTAATTATAGTAATGTTAAAACGTAGGAAAATTATCTTAAATGACAAAATTGTTTAAAATATTTACAACTAATAACAAAATGCACAGTCTATCTGCGATAGACTACGATAGATTACTATCTGTGTCTATCGTGACACACATAATAGTCTATTGCGATTTATGGTAGTTTATCGCAGATAGGCAGTGAAATTTTGCTATATTTGTAAATATTTTGGTTCCTTTCGCTACATTTGAAAACAGTCCTAAAATATACCTATATGTAGTTAATATTAACTACTAAACATGCAAAGGTGATTTATATATTTCTTTTAACAAGGTTGGCAAAATATGAGAAGAAAGGTTTGTTAGAGAAATAAAAATACATATAATTAAAATATGAACTATGTATGTCGATTAGTATTTTATCACATTGTGTTATTTTATTAGATTGAGTCCTATTATGTGATTTATTTAATTAAGGCCCAAGATTCTCAATTAAGTATGAACTTCATGGGTGGAAGCCTATTTCTGGACTGATTAGGGTCTAATGGGAACCCTAATCGAACTAGTATATAAAGAGACCTTAGGAGTATGGTCCCCAACATACCAAAACAATAAACACTCAATCTTTCTTGAATCTCATCTAGAGATAGAAACCACTAAAGGCATTCAGAGATTTGGTTGAATAAGACAATAGTAATCTTAAAGCTATCACTATCTTGAAGTTGTTATCAATCTCTCAATAGAATCTGGTATGTTAATCATTCTTGGTAATTTGGTATGAATGATCATAGGGTTAAATCTATTCCATATAGATTTAAAGTAATTATGTTAACTATGTTATCCATATCGAAAAGGTTCAAGAATTGATGGACCTCAAGCAATATAAAGAGCAGGTCTTTGGTTTCAAATCTTCTAGCTTAGAAACACTTTAAACTTGAGTGCATTAACTCTAGTTAAATCCCATGTATGAATTCTCTTGTTTAAGAGTGGAAAAAGGGGTGTGAGTTGTACAAAAGGTTTGAGGGAGCAAACTTAAATACAAGGATTAAAATGGATCCAATAGGCTTTTACATCTAAAATAAAGGGTAATCATGCATTTTTAGGGATAATAATTAAGTGCATAACAACATTTTTTAAAAATTGCAAATATAGCAAAATCTAAATGATAGATGCTATCGCTGATAGAGACTCTACTAGTGATATGGTCTATCACTAATAGACCCCTACTAGTGATATAGTCTATCATTGATAAACTAGTATATCAATGATAGACCCCTGTTAGTACTATGATCTATTAATGATAGATTTCAAAGACAGAATCTAAATTTTGCTTGGCATATATCTTGGGCCTAATTGGTATATTTCCAATTGCCCTTAAGATAACATAACTAAATAATATCTAAATAACATAAGCTAAACCTATTAGTTTTACTCTTAAATACTCTAACATCTCCCACAAACGAATGTAGCGTTTGATCGATGTGAAGCTTGAGAGTTACATGAAAATGGAGAATATGGAGTGAGAGTAGAGATGTATAAAAATTTGTGATCCACTCAAAAATGGTGAACTCAAAGAGACACCATCTCGAGGGGGCATGTTGCCATTTATTTGATTCCTTTTATCATCTACTTTTTCATGCTTCTTTTGGACGAAATTCCCTTTTAAGAAATTAATTTATTACACTAAAAGAAAAAAGGAAATTAGAATATTGGTGACCTCATAAAAGAAAGTTAACTTTAACGGATAGACAAGTATATAACTTTTCATAAAGATATAATTTCAAATTATATTCTCAACTTTAAACTTTAATTATGGTAAATAATCATTATTACAAAATTGAGATTTCATGATATTTAAAAACTGTCACAATTAAAATTTGTGATACTTATTTTGTGTCATTATTTTATATTTTATAGTTTTATTGGTAGGGTGAAATTCTCCTACTAAGATAGAATGAGAGATTTGAGAGATTTCCTCATACTTTATTTATCAATAATAAACACTTGATGTCAATAAAATTTGAAACTAATAAATAATCAAAAGAATTAAATTTCTCTGCATTTAAACTTTAAAATAAAATAGAATTTTAAATATTTATCAATATTAGATCATGAGAAATAGAAAAGAGAAATTAAACAGATTTTTTTCCTAAAAAAATTAAAAATTCCTGAGGGTCTGTCTTTTGTTTTGCTGTTTTGTTTCATTTTATTTATTTATTTGTTTGAATTAAGATAGCCAGAATCTTTTGATGCTTAGAAATATATATACAGACATCACAAAATTTTAGATAATTATATGTTTTTGCAGAAAAATTTGTAAGAATGTATGAAAATAATATTTAGATAGTCATGTTTTCTGGGAAGAATTTGTATATGAAAATATCTTTAAAATGATGTACGATTCTAATAATGTCCTTGTATCTTCATATAACTTATATATTAATTTTACATAATTCGAAATTATTTTACATTTTTGTGGCTTTTTTAACTTAATATTTTATGATTATTTTAATCTTAAATGTTAATTTATATATATTTTTGTAATGTTTTCATAAAAGAAGTTACTATAATATGATTTGTTGTTTTTGTTACATGTGAAACTTGGACAACATTTTCTGTAATACTTGTTCCCCCTTTATTTAAAGTAACTTATTATTTTGTCTCTTCCAGATTCTACTTGGAGATTTTTTTTTCCTTATCTATTATTGGGGATTTTCAAAATTCAAACCAAATTTTGATAACTAAGGCCCTATTTGAGTCATTTTATTTTTGTTTTAAAAAAATAAGCTTATGATCATTATGTTTAGTTACCCACCATCTTCTTGCATCATTACCTACTATCTAAACATTTAATTTTCAAATTTAATTTTGTTTTTGAAATTTTTCTTGGAATGTAAATGTATTTTTAAAGAAAGGTTAAAAACTGACAAAAACAAAAAGGTATGTAGAAATAAGTGTAGTATTCCAAAAACTACTGAATACAAAATGGTTTTAAAAGCTTGTTTTTGACTTTCGAATTTGGTTATAAATTAAAATCTATCTTTTAAAAAGATGAACAATATTTTAAAGAAGGGGTAAGAAAAGAAATACAAATTTAAAACAAAAAATAGTAAACCAAATGTGATAAGTTATCAAATATAGTCTAAGGAGTTGCCTTGTTTAGGAAATATGTATGTATTCATGTGTTGAAGAAAATTATGAATTTTCATCATTTATTAAATACATTTCATTATCATTGTTGGAAAAGTAGTTAGTTGATACTTAATAGTTCTTATTAAAAATAATAAAGGGAAATGATAGACAAACTTTGGCCTTAATCTGTTTGGCTTTTGCTAGTATTAGTAAAATATATATATATTATTTATTTATTAACATTTTCCTAAAAGTTTTTTATTTTATTTTTTATTTATCAAGAGTAGTGTTAGTAAAATAGTTAAGTAAAATAGTTAACTTAGGACTTAGGAGTAAAGATATGTAATTTTCAAAGGAGAATTTTTTTTTTTTTTTTTTTTTTTGAGACGAATTTATGCTTTCTTAAAGGATATATATTGTGAGACTATTATTATTATTATTATTATTATTATTATTATTATTATTATTATTATTATTATTGGGCAATAAAGCAAAGAACCATAAATGAGTGTATTTAATTTAAGTCTGGTAATGGAAACTAATAATATTCTACTCAATGCTTCAAAATGTCGATTTTGAAGGTACCAATGATGAAAATTTTGATAAAATATCGATTTCAATAGATATTTATAGAAAAATTATAAAAACGAAAACTCAAAAACCTTAAATTAAATTAGTAAACAAACATTTTATGATTTTTATATTAGTTAATATATCTATTATTTATATTATACTTACATTAGTGACATTTTGTTGCTTATTTCTTATGTTTCATGAATTTTTTTACGTTACAGTGAAGATATTGATTCACCACTCATGTTGATATCAAACTAATAGAAAAGTAAAAATTTTGACATGTCAACAGAAATTTAATGCATGTAAAATGGTCGATCCAGAAACACAAAAATTAAATGTCAACAAAATTATCACATTAATCAACCATGAAATTAGTTGAGGCAGGTCTAAATTGACCGAACAGCAAAAGAAAACATTCACACAAACACGAACATGAACGAGAGAGAGATAAAAAGTACCTGAAGAATGACAAGTGGTTGGTCATGAGGCTTGAAAAGGGCATCCAAAGACTTAGTAACAAGCTGTTGAAAGGCAGGATTAGGGTAAACCAAATCTCCAATCTCATTCAGAAAATAATCACTTGAGGCCACCACAAAGCCAGCCCCACCGCCATTGCAATCAATCTCAAACCGCCCATTTTCATGGTTAACTTTCAACCTTCCAGCCAAGAACTCATAGGGCACTAACAGCTTTGAAAAAGTGCTTTTGATTTTCTCAGTGACAACATTTGGTGGAAAATGGCTGTGGGGTGGAAAAAAATGGACTGTTTCAACGCTGAAGTTGAGGACTTGGTCAATGTTTGTCAAGAATAACTTTGAATTCTTTTGGGGTTCTAATTGGGATGGAAATACTACACTACACTCTTTGATGTTCACTTTTAGGTCTTGTGGAAGAAGAGGTGGAGCCTCTTGGTTGAAGCTTCCCATTTTTATCTCTCCTTTGTTTGATTTCTAGTGATATTTCCCTTTGTATGTGTTTTGTGTCTTGTCGGGGTTTCTTATACCCAAAATCTTGTGCCAACGTAACTGTGTTAAATGGACAAACGTATAAAAAGATGTCATACTAGTTTCCTCCATAACCACTTCTTTGGTGGTTGAGAATCTTATATTAGAAAAAATCAAATGGACTTCTCTCTTTTGTTAATTAATTTTGAGAAAAAATTTTATGTTGTCTAATATGGTATCACAGCTTATAAAGCCCAATGATAAAAAATGATGAACTCAAAAAGATACCATCTTGAAGGGATGACATATTTATGAGAGGAAAAAACTTCATAATATTTATGAGAAAGATGAACTACTATTTTATTGTCAATTGATTTTGAGATCAATCTCCTTATGTTATCTCATACTGAAATCTTGTTAGCTTAAGCTTTTTTTTCATTCTTTCAAATTCTGGTTTCTAAGTATTAATTTCACTCATGAAATCTAACATATCAACTATTAATCTTCTCCCTTGAAAATACCATTTATACGGTAAGAAAATATATTTGATCTTTTGTTTACGTTACTTAATTTATCAATAGGTCGAAATGTGGTGGGTTTTAAAAATATTTTGTGTGAAATTGTAAATGTTTTTCTAGAAGAAGCCAAATTATATGAAAAAAGAAAAACAAAAGGTGATGAATAGTATATAATTTATATATCACGATTAATAAATGTGGTTCAATTGAAGATCAATTATATATAAAAAGAAACTACATGTTCATAGATATAATGCCATGTTACAATATATGTCATTACTATATTCCATAGATTACTATATTTTGGAATATGTCATCTTTTTCTATACAATTCTACTATGAACCACATCTATTGATCATAATATAAACTTTACATATATTCACTTTTAGCTCCCAATAAATGGCAAATACTCTGGGTGAATTTGTTAGATTTTTTTTAAAATAATGTTATTTTAATAACTAACAACAAAAATAGGGTGGATGGAAAAATTTTGACAAAAAATAGAGTTGCTAAATCGTGGACGGGGTACACAATTTTGATCCATGCTACCAAAATTTTGGTCCATGTCAGGTCTTCGATTTTGGTGGCCCATGTTTGAAAGGAAAAAAAAAATACACAAAATAGAAGGGAGGAATAATTTCAATTAAATTTCAGTCTCAAAATCTTGCTCTCACTCTCTCGCTTCCTTTCCTTACTCACAATGACTCTTATCTCTCTCGCTCTCTCTGTCTCACTCTTGCTCTCTCAATCTCGCTCTTGTCACCAGAGTTAGTCACATCGAAATTTGGACTCTTCGTGTCCAAAAAAAAGAAAAAGCTAAAGAAGAAGTCGGAGAAGAAAAAGATGCAGGACAAGAAGAAGAAAAGAAAAAAAAAAAAAGAAAGAAGGGAAAGAAGAAAAAGAAGGAGAAAAAGATAAAACAAAAAAAAAAGAGAAAAAAAAAAAAAAAAAAAAAAAAAAAAAAAAAAGAGAGGAGGGGAAGAAGGAAAAGGAGGAGAAAAAGAAAAAACAGGAGAAAAAGAGAAAAGAGAAAGAAAAAAAGAAAGAGAGAGAGGGAGTCACGAATAAGAAGAGAAAAAAAAAAAGAAAAAAGAAAAAAAATCGTGGACGGGGTACACGATTTTAGTCCATATGGATTGTCAAGTTCATGACACGTTGGATGCCACCTAATGCTACCAAAATTGTGGACCTCGTCCATGATTTTGCTTTCCAAAATCGTGTACCCTGTTCACAATTTACTAACTATATTTTTTTAATAATTTCCAATTCTATTCTATTTAAAGAATTTCTTTTTTAAATTGCATCATTTTTATAAAAAAAATTAAAAAAAAACTACATAGTGTTGAAATTAACTCAATTTGTTAACTAGTGTATTATTTTTGTCTTTCTATATATACCTTAGCAAAATGAACATTTGAACCCAATTTTGTTTCCCAAAGTGGTTTGAAACAGAAACATGTTTCCCATTTCCATCAAGAGGTGCAATGCAACTTCTCCATGATCCTAATTATTGTACAACTGCTTTGGAGACAAAATTAAAGCTCACCAAATTCACCATAATTCTTGAACATTAAATCAAGAGGTGCAATGCAACTTCTCCATGATCCTAATTTAGCCAGCTTGCGAGTTAAACCGACATCCACGTAAACACAAATTCTCAATGAGGTTCCCATTTCCATCATTACTTATTTATATCAACTAATTTCTTAATTAAAGATTGAACACCATCTATGAGGTTTATGATGTTAATTGTCTAATCAGGGTACTTATTCATCTTCGAGTTGACATCTATTTAACCCTTAAAGTTTGAAAAGTTTTCCACTTAGACTACATATTTTAAATTTGGTAACCCATATAATCCTTGTATTTTCTTCAAAAGATATATGTGAAGTTTTTAAACTGTTTTAGTTTATTTTGGGTTCATAGATTCACCTTGACTTCATAATTAAAAATTTTAGGACGAAGTGATTATGAGACAAATTTAACCATCTAGATTGAACTTTAACCAAATTAATGATAGAGATAAAAATGAAAAGTTTAGGGTTTTTTTTATAACAATTTCATTTTTAGTTATCTACTTTGAAATTCTTATTTATTTTCTCTCCCTTTCTTTATCATATTTCACACTTCATAAGAAAAAAAATTGAATTATTAGTCAAATTCTAAAGTTTATAAGAACTGTGATTTTCATAGTTTTTAAAACTTGTGAACTTCGAAATTTTTTAGAAATGGACAACAAAATAAATCATAGGGAAAAGTGAAGTTTTTGACACTTAATTTTTAAAATTGAAAAACAAAAAATTAAATAGTTGTTAGAACCAAATTTTATTATTTAAAAAGATGATAATAAAAGTTTAATAATTTATTATAATCCTTTTCCGAAGATTGGAAAAGACGCAATATTGAAAATTCAAAAGCTAAAAGATTAATATTTTTATTCTAAGATTGCTATCAACTTCAATGAACGGGTTTTTGGATAATACAACAATCAAGTCCCCGGCTTTGTAGTTGGGAGTGTCATTAAAAAGGTGGTTGAGAAAAGTAGGTAATGGAGATAAGATGTCAGAAATGGTAGTTGGGTTGAGAAAAGTAGGTAATGGAGATAAGATGTCAGAAATGGTAGTTGGGTTCCAACCCACGTCAGTGCCATGCCTCCATTTTGAGTTCAATCTCTCTGTCTGTCTATAGATTGGATTATGTTATCTACAAATTTAGACCTACATATTGATATAAAATCAATGCAATTATATATAGAGTTACGTTCTATAAGTTGTTCATGTGTTTTGATGAGGAGGGGAGGAAATCACTCTTGAAAAGGAAAACGTTGCCGCACCTTGAGAAAACAAACATATGTGTCCAAATAAACTCCCATATTATCTTAGTATCTAAGGCTAAGCATTTGACGCACTCTTGTGTTAGGTAAATTTTGTAATTTGGCTTACTATTGGAAGATTTTTTTTTTTCCCTTCGTATTATTGGGATTTATACCTTCAAACCTTGCATTTTATTTGTTATTTGACATAATAGTTGATTATTTTAAATTTGCAATAATGAGTTATCCATTACGGAAAAAATCCAAGGTTATTTCATAAGACTTGAATAGTATGTAGTGGACATACATGTAGATAATGTTCTAGTATTAACCTATTTGGTCAATAGTATATAGATTAAGGTAGGGTGTCTTATCCTGATAACACTATTCACTTTGTAAGTATTACAAATGTTGTTAGTGTTACAAATGATGTGATCCAAATCGTTCGTATAGGGACATGCGAGTGGGGGTATCCTATATAATGAGATTATATAAGACCGAACTGCGAAATATTTAATCTCTCTTTGTAATGTTATTGACTGAAGAGATTAATATTTCATAGGATGGTCATGTGTAGATCTCAAAATTGATCGAGTAAGTTATGAACTCTTGCCTGCGAGGGTTTGTCTTTTGATTTATATGGGTGAGAGTAAGTTATGGACCCTTGCCTGAGAAGGTTTGTCATTTGATTTGTATGGGTGAGAGTGGCTTGAATAAGTCAACCATTTTGGGGACAAGACCGAGTGGGGAGCTAGGAACATAACTACACAATATGGAATTCACTTCTTCCCTTCTTTAGGGTAATTAAGTATCAGTAGCTCTCTTATGTGTTGATCATTCTAGGTCTTGAACAAAGAGTACTCGTCTTTTCACTGGACGAAGAGGGACTTAGTTTATGGTAGGACTATAAACATATTGTTCATAGAGGGATCAATAACACTTAAGGAGTAAGAGGTAATTACAAGGGTAAAATGATAATATAACCCAGTTGTAATTACGAACAACTCGTGAAGGATCGCTTACGTAAAATTGTTTAAATCTATAGATACAATATGTTCTATAGTGTGAAGAGTTCAACTATGAGTCTTTAGTAGAGTGACCCACAATTAATGAATGTTGGTTAATTTAATCAAAGAGTTTAATTAATTAACCTCGAGTCATTGGAGTTTCTAATCTGTAAGTTCATTAGGTCTCCCTACTAGCTCACAACAGATTAACAATGACCAATAGTTTTGAAAAAAATTGAATAATTCAAATTCTTTGGGAGATTTGTATGGATAACCAAAAAATTGGGCGCAAAATGCCAAATGACCCAGATTTTCAAAATAAATGCACATGCCGATGTCGAGTGCGGATGAAATTATCAAAATGAGCTCGCGTAAGCAGAAAAGCCCATTTTGCTCTCACTCTCTCACTCTTGCTCTCGTTCTCTCTTCCTTTCCTCACTCACAATCATTCTCATCTTTTTCTCGCTCTCACCCTCACTCTTGCTCACTGGAATTGGTTGTGTTGAAGCGTGGATTTGTCGTGTCAAAGAAGAAAAAGTCAAAGAAGAAGAAGAAAAGAAAAAAGAGAGAGATAGAGAGAGAGAGATGGAGTTCTTGAGCAGACAAGAAAAAAGAAAGAAAGTGAGAGGGAGTTGCTAGGAGTCGGGAGAAAAAAGAAAAAAGAAAAAAGAAAACAAAAGTCAGAATGTTGAGAAGAAGAGAAAAAAGAAAAAAAACAATATCAAGAAGGGCAATATTGTAATTTCATGTGGTCATGACATCATCAAAAAGTTATTTGGCATTTTTTTTCAAAAGTTGGGTCATTTGCCATTTTGAGCCTTTAGAATAGGTTTTTTTATACAATTATTCCATTATTTGAGGAATAATGTTAATTGTATATGATGTAATTAAATTAAGAATAAGATTTCAAATTAAACTATATAATAGAAGGAGATTTAATATATTTCAATATATTTCAAATATTAAATTAATATAAATAAGATTCATATTATAACTATAGGTAACAATTTAATATGAATAAAATTCATATTTAAAATTATGGGTTAATAAACTCACATGAATAAGATTCATATTTTTTAAAATTATGAATAAAATTCATATTAAAACTATTGATTCAAATGTAATATGAATATGATTCATATAAAGACTATAGGTTTGAAGAGAAATATGCATTTGAATATGATTTGAATTTATATTTAATTAAATATGAGATATTTAATTTAAAAATTAATTAATTAATTTGATTAATTAATTAAGTATTTTAATTATAATTAAATGAATTTCATGTCATTTTAAATTAAAATTAAGAGATGTGAAAGTTATTTTATTATTCCACTTCACTTACTGAAATTTAGAGTAATTATTAAAGTTGAAAGAAACAAGACTAAGTTAAGGCAATTGCTTTTCCTAAAAGAATTTATTAAATATTAAAACATATTTGTATATTTATATGTGAGAAAATTAATAATTGAATTAATTTTCTATACATTTCAAGTATAACAAAAAAGAAAACAGAAAAACAAAAACGTACCTGAGGCGGGAATCGAACACACAATCATTGACTAACTTGAGGAAAGACTGCAATTCAGTCATAGAGGTTGGCACCCTCTCATCTTGGATGGCGGCAATCTGGTCATCTTCCATGGCAATTCCATCGCATTCGATCGCATGTATAAGGAAGTTAATATGTTGTTGGGGAAAGGAGCACATATCTCTCTACATATAACTGATTTTGCCTACATATAAACTGATTTTGCCTCAATCTTTCAAAGACCAATTGTAAGTGGACTTGATGTACCTCCATGCACGAATGGTAAACCATTATATCGTCATAATAAAACTTGTCCAAAACTTGTCCAGATATTCATGAAACTATTTGTGACAAACCACATTTTTAAGGTAATTTTTAATTTGATTAATTTAATTGTCATTAAGTATTTTGGTGTTATTTTGAGTTTTGAGTTTAAACTTGAACTATTGTGATTAAGATAATTCAATTTAAATTAAGTGTTAAAAATTTAAAATTCAGATTTAATTAAGTTGGTGAGAATTTATTTGAATTGGATGAGATTTGGAAATGTGACAACCCAAATTTTGAAGTAGTTTTCCTTTTGGTTAGTTTATGTATCTTATTATTATTTGAGAATTTATTTTAAGTTTCAAGGTTAAGAAATTTATTTGTTCGTAATTTAAGTGATCTCATTTCAATTGATTAGTCCCAAAATTATATTTTGGATTTAAGATGGTTAGTGGGATATTTGGAAGAGACTGATAGTTTAGGAGGAATTGAAGGAATTGTGGAAATTGGGTTGTGAATTTGTTTTAAAAGGGGGTTAGGGCTTTGGGAATTGTGCCGAATTAAGAAAAAAAAGGAAAAAGGGGAAAAGAAGAAATTGGAATTCTCTCTCTTCTTCCTCTCCTCCCCGATGCCTTTTTCTTACTTCATCTTCTTTGTTTTCTCGTTCAACATGAACCATAGTAGCAATTCTCCTCTCTTCCCAAGTGTGTCGTCGTCGATCGCTGTCTAGTTTGCCGCCATAATGTCTGTTCACGCCATCTCTACTAGGCGCTGAACTGATAATCTCGCTCGCCATTTGCTAGTATCACTAGCCAATTGGTGCGTATCGATCGCCATCTGATAGTCTCGCTAGCCAATTGGTGAGTATCGCTCATGGATTTTGTGAGTTTTGCTCACCATTTGTTAGTCTCGCTCGAATTTGTGAGTCTCGCTCGTCACCGATTTGCTAGTCTCACTCGCTAATTCGTAAGTCTCGCTAATCGAAAGTCTCGCTAATTTGTCTCGCTCGCCTTCAACTGGTCTCGCTAGTCTTGCTCATCACAGATCTCATCTAGTCTCGCTTGTCGCAGATCTTGCTAGTCTTGGTAGTGACGATCTGTTGGTTTTGCTCACTGGTCCGATAGTCTCATCGCCGACAGTCAGTCTCGCCGGTTGTGGTTGCCACCAGAGATTTTGGTGTTCGGTGGGTTTCTCGATTGGAACTTGATTGCCCATTGTTTTCGTTTTTCTTTGTGTTTACTCCTTTGTGATTTGGTTATGATTGAAGATTTGGAGTTTTTGGAACTATCTTTAGTAGCGCTAAGGGTAGATTTTGTCGATTTTGAGTCAATCTTACTTGGGTGTTTGTCAGAGGCGTTGGTTTTGAAGTTTGATTCAATGTACGAGGTGAGTAGAAGGGAATTTGTCATTTAGTTGATTTGTTGCACCCAAGGGTTGTACGAATTTATGATTTGGGTTTGATTTATGATTACAACATGAGTGGCGAGTCTTACCAACCTAAAGGAAGGCTTAGCGATCGTTATTTAGACTTGGTGTAAGGTAAGTAATCTTACTACTAGAATTTTTCCCATGTGCCATGCAAATTAGATAGCTGGTTGACTGTTTGGTTTGGGCAAATTGAAAGGCCTATTATGACTGGATCTGTTTCTTGTATGTGTTGATGATAACATGAGATTGATACTAGTATGAAAATGATTCTGACATGAAACTTATGTTAGCATGGGATTTACACAAGCATGAGACTAATTTTAGAATGTGAGTGATAGAATCCTATGCGGAGCTTTGAGATTATGTGTTGAGATCTATGTTGAGTTTCTATTGAAAGCATGTTATGTATTAAATTAAGACGTGATGATTGCCCTTCTAGTGTCGTTATGTTCCCGATGCCAATAGGTTTCCTACTATGTTCCAAAAGCTGATAGGTTTTCTGCTATGTTCCGGAAGCTGATGGATTTCCTGCTATGTTATGGAAGCAGACAAGTTTCCTACTATGTTCTAGAAGCCGACGAGTTTTCTGCTATGTTCCGAAGGTTAACGGATTTTATGCTACATTAGTGAGTCTTCAGACCACCAGACGTGTGCTAGGATGGGTTAAATCGTTCACTAGATGCCCATCACAGTTTAAATCAGATTTGTATGATATTTAATTTTGTGCACCTTTTAGATATGGGTGTTTAGCCTGATGCCAGTAGTGGGGTTACTTATTGAGTATTTTATATTCACTCTTTCATTATGTTTTTCTTTTTAGGAAAAGGAAAGGCACTCTGGGGAACGATGGGAAGAAACCTTGAATGATCAATGGGGACTAGGTTAGAGCTTCCGCATGAACTACATATATTTCTAAGTGTTCATGTGACAACCCAACTTTTAGCAACCTATGCGTTGAAATGTCAGAAGGAGAGGAACAAAAAACCATGTTGGACGCATGGTCAAGACTGAAGTAACGTGTAGTTAAAGTGGACGTATAGGAAGTACTCAAGCACTTAAAGGGAAAGAAGTAAGACGCATAGACTTCTATTATAAGATATTTCTAAAGTGTTAGAAAGTAGAAGATTGTGAAGTAGACATAAAAATTAGAACATGTGTTGGATGCATGTTAAATTATCTAAAAGGAAATAGTTAAAATAAGGAAAGGTTTAAAAGAATAACCTTGGAAATAATCAAGGAATGACTAAGGATAGGTAGAAGTTCATGGGCGCAGGATGGAAGTAAACGCAACAGGACCAATGCATAAAGTTAGAGCATGAAAAGGATTTGTTGTCGTTGACGCGTAGCAGTATTGTGTAAACACCGGATTGAAATATGGCGACTATACGTTGAAGGTGATCACGAATGGTTATTGTGTGCTGAAGTAGTCGCTGCGTCGACGGGAGAAGAAACGTGTTGGCTTACCATACGTTGGTGATGTTGTTATGCACTGAGGTCCCTATGCATCGAGACGGTTACCTCTACGCGTCAAAGACGATGGTGTAGTTAGTTAAGAGTTAGACAAGTGAGTAGGGATGCTCAAACCTTAGGGGAAACTCAATGAACGCATGAGGGCGCTGTATGGATTGAATGGCTGTCTATTTGGAAATAATGGACGAATAAGATAATTATAAAGGTCAGATGGCTTCATATAAACTTGACACCTTAAAATAAGGATGTGTTAAAAAGGCATGTTAAGTGTTTTATGCAAGGTAACACTTGGACAAATGCATGGTTAGTCAGACATGCAGAGCGACATATGGCAATTAAGTGGCAAAAAAGGAGTAGGAGGGCAAGATCTCTTTAAATAGGACCCTGGGGAAAGGGTAACGACTGATGATTCTGAAGTAAAAATCCTTGAGAGAAGAAGGAGAACGAAGACAAAAAGAAGGAACCCCCTTGCGTTGTAAAAGGAAGCCTGCGGCCAAGAAAGAAGACATTTTTGACAACTTAATCATTTGGTGTTAAAGAAGTTATCTTGCGTTGAAGAGGGGTTGACCTTGCATTGGAAACGAATCCAACATTTAAGGAGAACGTGGTGTTTGAAAAGAGACGATGCGTTCAAGGTGACCTTGTGTTTAAGAAAAGTCGACGCATCCGAAAGGAATAAGAGGAGTTAGGCTGCACTTTACAGTAGCCATCAACCTTGCGTTGAAAGGCAGGATTGTGACCAGCCAAACTGATAGAGGAAGGCCAGTCTTGCGTTCCAGAGTTAGAACGCTGTGACCAACTAAGCTACCGAGAGTGAAAATAGCCAACTAGTGGACTAGAAGCTGAAGCCTTGTGTTAAGGGCTCAGGAAACGGAAATTTGAAAGGAAAAAGAAGAAATTCCTTAAGAGATTTGTGAGTGACTCTTTCCTTTCTTCGAAAATGAATTTTATTAAAAATATTGTTATGTGATATGGTTTTGAGATGACTGTTTCTGTGAAAAGTGTAATGCTTGAATATATGGTTGAAAAGGCATGATTTACTTGATTGCTTTATGGTAACGAAAGGCATGTTGCAAAATATATTTATCGAGGAACACCCTGTTTCCTAAAAAGTCTTTGATGAACTATTTATGTAAATTGATGGAGAAAATGTTTTAGAGGAGGATCAATGCTAATAAGCATGTGAACTTCCCCGGGACCCAGCACTTGGGCAACCCGCCTATAAATGTTTAAGAGGAGGATCAATGCTAATAAGCATGTGAACTTCCCCGGGATCCAGCACTTGGGCAACCCGCCTATAAATGTTTAAGAGGAGGATCAATGCTAATAACGCATGTGAACTTCCCCGGGACCCAGTACTTGGGCAACCCGCCATATTCCTATGTGCACATAGAGGTTATATGTTGGTGCGTTGAGTCTTGCTCCGCATCGAGCCTTATATGTTTTCGACGTTGGGGTGTTGAGTTTTGCTCCACTTCAACTAAGGGAAAAGATTGAAATGCCAAATGATTTTCTGAATTATTTATTTGATAACGATTTTATATGTTTCAGAATGGATTCCCAAGATTGACAAGGTTTTGCGGAAAAGCTATTTTGCTTAATCCTTGTTTTATGGATATTGTTTTGACATGTCTCTGTTCGAACTAAAGATAGTCTTTACAAAGCCAGTCACTCAGGGAGCTTGTAGCTCACGTTTTCCTATTTTATTTTATTTTCCAGGTAGCAAGCGAGTTCGGGATGCTTTGCCTACACGGAAACCTCGTCTGGGCTGTTCTTGACGGAAATGGTTGGACAATGTACCTTACAGAAGAGTCAAGGTTGCTGTCTTCACACCTCTTCTCGGATTGAGAAAGGATAATCTGGGAGGGGGTGTGACAGTTCAAGTATTTTGAGTTACGCTTGTTTTGAAAACCATGTTATGACTTTAATTTTTCTGTAGTCGAATTTCTTATTTGGATGTTTTGAGATTTCTTTTAAGTTGCCCATCTAAATGTTTTCTTATGAATTGTCAAACTTTGAAGTTTCTATACTTTATACATATTTTGTGGATATTTTCTTTATAAAAGGTGTTGGTTAAGTTGTATGTATGCATGAGTGACGACATGACTTGGGTTCTAGGGGGACGGGTCATTACAGGAAATTTGAAATCCAATTTTAAATTGGATAAGTCAGTAGGTTGGGAAATTATTTTAGTGAATTTGGGAGTTATTAGTATTTTATTTGGAAAAAGAAGAGGAAAGGTAATTATATATATATATATATATATATATATATATAGTGTTCTCGATAAGCATGCAAGTAAAAAAAGGGAAAAAAAAAGTGGTTAGGGTGTGTGTTGATACAACACGGTAAAATGTTTGTTTATGCCTCTCACTAGTTAAAGAACCACAAAGAGAATTACCCACTAGAGTTTTAGTTCAAGTGGGAGTTTGTTAGGTTTTATGCCCTAGAACTCATAGATTGTAAATGTAATTATTTAACCGTCATTAAATCACTAATAAAGAGTTATTGATGTGTTACTTCAATAAGCGTTATTGATTGTTTTTGTTTGTTCTATCTTAATAACCCTAAGTCCAATAAACTAACATCCTAGGTTATTTTATGAGTCTTGAACTGTATGTGGGGATATATGGAGATCAATGTTCAAGATACAGTCTAAAGGGTCTATAGTATAGGGATAAGGCTGGGTACCTTATCTTGGTGACACTATGGATATGACTCACTTTATATTTGATACAAACGCAATAATCTAATGCGTTCGTGTAGGTGACATGCGAGTGAGGGTATCCTACGCAATAAGTTTGCATAAGACCGGACCACGAAATAGTAATCACTAGATGTAACTCCGTCGACTAGTTAAGTCTCTATTTATATAGAATGACCTAGGCAACTTAGTCTTAATCCTGAGTATATTATGAACCCTTATCCATGAGGGATTGTCCTTTAATTTGTATGGGTGAGAGTGGTCGTTTGCCGACTCAGTATGCGTACCATCTTGGGGACAAGACTAAGTGGGGAACTGGGGACATAATTATACAAGATGGAATTCACTCACTACCATTTTTAGGGTAAGTAGATAAGTGTTCCCTTAAGTGGTGTCTCCGGGACTTGAACAAAGGGCCCTACCCTCTCACTGGCTCGAGAGGGGTTTCTGTTTAATGGTTGGACCATAAATAGATTGTTCATTAGAGAAGCATTGGTACTTAAGGATTTAGAAGTAACCTAGGGGTAAAACGATAATTTGACCCACCTGGTGTTATTAACACTTGTGAAAAACTAATTTGCTATTATTGGTCTATATCCATGGACGCAGAAATACATTTGTAGTGAGAAGAGTGTAGATGTGGGTCTTTAGTGGAGTGTACCCATAGTTAGCTTATATTGATTAATGTGGTTAATAAGTTTAACCGATTAATCCATATTGTTGGAGCTTCTGATATGTAGGTCCATAAGGTCCCCTTGCTAGCTCACTACGAACCAACAAGGATCAACTATGTTGAAAGAAAATTTGAAATGTTCAAATTTATGAGGAAAAATATTAATTGTATTGGATACAAATAATTAATTATTTAATTTGGATGAGATACAAATTAAAGATTCTATAGAAAATAGATAGAGAGAGAATTAATTAATTGATTTGGATTGGATTCAAATAATTAATTTGGATGAGATCTAAATCAAAGATTCTGTAGAAAATAAATATTTAAATAAGATTTAAGTATTTTAAACCATTTAATATGAGATATTATTTGAGTAGATATTTATTAATATTGGATATTATTAAATATTTGATTTAAAATCTCTGCAGAGTGTTTTTCCTAATAAGATTAGGAGTAACCCATATAGTTCTATAAATAAGGCCCTTGGGAGCCTTCATAGAACACACTCTCTAAGAGAATAATCTCTATGAGTACTCTAAAAATCTTCCTCTACTAATTCTCCCAATTTTCTTAGAAAAATTTTAAGAAAATTCTTCTTCCCATTCTTTTAAAGAAGTGGTTCCCACAAATCGAGTCCTTGCCAGAGTCATAGCGAGGAAGATCTCTTGGAAAAGGAAGACTACAAAGAGAAGACTATCGGTTCGAGAATTATAGATTGGCAAAGGTATGATGCTCAACCTTTTTCTTTACTTTTTGTATTTTTAATTCTTTCAATAAATCAAAGAATGCAATCACATGCTTTCGCCAGGATTCAATTATCTTCAATTGGTATCAGAGCCAATCTTTGATTCTTGATTTGAATTAAAAATCTTTTATGGTGGGTGTTTTAATGCTTCATATATGAGATATGTGAATGTTTGCAAAATTGATTGTTTAGGCATTGGCATTAGATTTTAAATTTTTTATTAGATCAATTGTAAAACCCTCAAGGGTTACGATTTGCTTGTAATCTTTTTGATGTAAAAGTGCTGTAAATTCTTGAAAAAATGTTGGTTTTCCCAAAATATTGAAATCTAGAAAATTTGAATTTTTTTCAAATCTTGAAATTGTGTTGTGCGTCATTTTTTGTGCGTCATCAAAGCATCTGGCAAATTTCATCAAAGCATGTACAGTTGAAATATCAAAGAATTGAATTTAGGTGTTTCAAACCTTAAATTTCAATGGCCAAAGAAGAAATTGAAGACGAAGATATGTCTTGGAAAGTCAAATTATTGTAATTTTTTCCCTTTAATTTCTAATATATGCCAAATATGCCGGTCAATTTTGCTTTATTTAATTTAGTTATGCTTGTGATGTATGTTTTAAATTAAATTGAATGTTGTATAAAGTATGCCATTAGATTAAAATCCCACCATAGGTTAAGCATGTTCATGCATCTTAGTATATTATAAATGTTATATTATATGGATTTAATGCATGATAATAATTTCACGAGTTATTTAATGTATGTTGATATATTAAATATGTGAAATTGGAAAAGTATGATGTATGACATTAATTAAATAAATACAAATAATTATATTTATTAATGTTTTGTTAATGTATGATTGATTTATTTAATATAAGTGTTATATTTTAAATGAAAATCAATTTGCATTGAGCATGATACATCCATAAATTAATATAATTGTTATATTATGTCATGAAATGCATGTAATGTGGTTGGTTAATTAATTAAAATTTGATTGTTAATTAATTAAACCATAGAAAGCATGTTATAGGGCTAATCATTAAAATTCATAATAGTTATAAAATTTATGATTAATAACTGTCAATCAATAATTAAGAATTGCATGCAAACATAAGATCTTAGGAAATTGGTTTTAAATTGTTTAAAATTAAATTAGTCCTAAGATCACATCAACTCTAATAAGATTAGAGTTTTGTCTTACTTTGTTTTAAAATAGTTTTAAAATATGACTAAGTAAGACAACTAGGACTTTAGGTTATAAGGGAACTCTACCACCTCAGTTCTGTCAAGATTGGGGTATTTAAGTTGACGGTTTACGGAACACCTCCTAACTGGAAACTGAATTGGAACCTTAGTCTAATTAACTTAAGGCTTATTAGTATGCATTGTCACTAGGTTAATTAAATGAATTAATACACCTAGAACATTAGTGTAAAGACCTTTTATAAGAGTTATAATAAGCATAGACTTAGATTGACTTAGTTGAATTTATCTAAGTTAAATAACCCTAAGATAAGGTAGGACATTTTAGTGGAGGAAAATTACAAAACGAGATGTTTATATCAAGTTTTGCTCCTACGTCCCTGATTATTCACACCATGAGATCCATACCCGGCTTCATGTCGCCCTAGTGACAATGGTTCAATAACAAGGTGAATGGAAAAATGTCTATAGTAAGTGGGAGCGGGACGCGTGTCAACGTATCGCTCGGTCTCCAACCCTAGGTCGCACCATAAGATTCTTATGATCCGCTTGCATGTCGTTCTGGAGTGACCATCCCTTCAGAGGGCCTGATTATAGGTTTCAAAACACCGCAAACTCTTGAAAAGGATAGGTTCACTTAGGTTAACTAACAATTATTTTTCCTAACGGTAGCTTGTTAGTGCATACCTCTGGGATCTGAAAGTGAGAGAGTTACACTTACAGGGATGAGTTAAGAGTTAACGAATCCTTAACCAAACAACGGTGACTAATGTCTATAAGAATATGAGTTATTCTGGCATTAGAATTAGTTGAGAATTGTCACATTTCGAAGGAGAAATGACTAATCACCCTTCGGTGGCTGTTGCTCTAAACTTCTAAAGCATCATTACAAAAACTAAATCAATACAAGGTTTCTTTGATTGCTTGTTTTTTGCTGAATTGATTGGAATACTTGCAATTTCGTTTTCTTGTGTAATGGGTTAAGGCAAAGTAACTAAAATGGTGAATTGTTTATAATTTCAGCATGTCTTCCTCAACCATCGCACTAGTTAAAAATGAAAAACTAACTGGTGAAAACTACGCAATGTTAAAATCTAACCTAAATACGATTCTAGTTATAGATGATCTACGGTTTGTCTTAACGGAGAAGTGTTCTCCTATCCCCGTTCGTAATGCATCCCAATCTATTAGGGATGCATATGATCGTTGGACAAAGGCCATTGACAACGCCCGAGTCTATATCTTGGCGAGTTTGTCTGACGTACTCAACAAGAAACATGAGGCCATGATGAATGCACGACAGATCATGGAGTCCCTCCAGGAAATGTTTGGACAACCCTCCTCACAGATCCGGCACGAGGCCCTTAAGGACGTTTATAATGCACGTATGAAGGAAGACCAATCAGTGAGAGAACATGTTCTCGACCTGATGGTCCAATTCAACATTGTTGAAATGAACGGCGCAGTTATTGACGAGCATAATCAGGTGTCTTTAATTCTAGAATCTCTTTCGAGGAGTTTCCTTTAATTCCGCAGCAATGCAGTTATGAATAAAATTATGTACACCATGACAACCCTCCTGAATGAGTTACAGACTTATCAGTATCTTATGAAAAATAAGGGACCGATCGATTGAGAGGCAAATGTTACCCATTTCAAGAAGTTCCACAAGGGTTCATCCTCTGGAACTAAGTATGTTCCCTCATCTTTCGATTCTAAAAAGATCCGAAAAAAGAAAGGAGGGTGAATGACGCTCAAGGTTGAAACGGGAGACACCATTTCAGCTCGTACAGTGGGAGCTGCAAAGTTGTTTTTTGGAAATTGATTTTTATTTTTAGAAAATTTATATATAGTTCCTGAAACAGAAAGGAACTTAGAATCTATTTCCTATTCAATTGAACAATTGTACTCAGTTATTTTCTCTGTTAATGAAACGTTCATTTTGAAAATTGTGTACGTATTTGTTCTGCTAAATTAGAAAACAACTTATATATGTTAAGACCAACTAAAGCAAAACCACTTTTAAATCATGAGATGTTTAAAGCTGCTAATACTCAAACTAAAAGGCAAAGAATTTCTCCCTGTAACAATAGTACTTATCTTTGGCATTTGAGATTAGGTCACATAAATCTTGATAGGATCGGAAGATTGGTAAAGAATGAACTTCTAAATGAGTTAGAAGATAATTAATTACCTCCATGTGAATCTTGTCTTGAAGGTAAAATGATTAAAAGACCTTTTAGTGGAAAAGGTTATAGAGCCAAAGAACCTTTAGAGTTTATACATTCGAATCTCTGTGGCCCAATAAATGTAAAGCTCGAGGAGGGTACGAATATTTCATCTCTTTTATAGATGATTATTCAAGGTATGGTTACTTATACCTAATGGAACATAAGTCTGAAGCACTTGAAAAGTTCAAGGAGTATAAGGCAGAAGTTTAAAACCTGTTAGGTAAAACAATTAAAACACTTCGATCTGATTAAGGTGGAGAGTATGTGGATTTAAGATTCCAGGATTATTTAATAGAACATGGAATCCGATCCCAACTCTCAGCACCTAGTAGACCTCAGCAGAATGGTGTATCAGAAAAGAGAAATAGAACCTTGTTAGACATGGTTCGTTCTATGATGAGCTATGCTCAATTGCCTAACTCGTTTTGGGGATATGCAGTAAAGACTGTAATTCATATCTTGAACAATGTTCCCTCGAAGAGTGTTTCTGAAATGCCTTTCGAGTTATGGAGGGACGTAAACCTACTTTGCGCTACTTCAGAATCTGGGGTTGTCCTACACATGTGCTAGTGACAAATCCTAAGAAATTGGAATATCATTCAAGATTATACCAATTTGTTAGTTACCATAAGGAAACGAAAGGTGGTCTCTACTTCGACCCACAAGAAAACAAAGTGTTTGTATCGCCAAATGTTACATTCTTGAAAGAAGACCATATGAGAAATCATAAACCACGAAGCAAAATGGAATTAAATGAAGCTATTGAAGAGTCAACAAGAGTTGTTGATGAAACTAGTTCTTCATCAAGAGTTAATGAAGGAGCCAGTACTTGTCAGTCTTGTCCTTCTCAATGGTTGGGAATGTGTCGATGCAATAGGAGGGTTGTATCACAACCTAACCGTTACTTGGGGTTTACCTGAAATTTGGGTTGTCGTGTCAGTCGATGGTGTTGAGGATCCATTGTCCAATAAACAGGCAATGAATGATGTGGACAAGGACCAATGGATCAAAGCCATGGATCTTGAAATAGAGTCTATGCACTTCAATTCAGTATGGAAACTTGTAGATCCACATGAAGGGGTTAAACCCATAGGGTGTAAATGGATCAATAAATGAAAGAGAGATGTAGCTGGGTAGGTACAGACCTTCAAAGCTAGACTTGTAGCAAAAGGTTACACCCAAAGAGAAGGGGTTAACTATGAGGAAACTTTTTTTCCTGTTGCTATGCTTAAGTCTATAAGAATTCTCTTATCCATAGCCTCATATTATGACTATGAAATTTGGCAAATAGATTTCAAGACTTCTTTTCTGAATGCCAATCTTGAAGAGAGTATCTTCATGTCTCAACCTGAGGGGTTCATAGCCCGAGGTCAAAAGCAAAAAGTTTGCAAGCTAAATCGATCCATTTATGGGTTGAAACAAGCATCTAGATCTTGGAATATTAGGTTTGATACTGCAATCAAATCTTTTGTTTTTGAACAAAATGTTGGTGCGCCTTGTGTATTGACGGACAGAATTTGTCGCCCAATTCCGTGCCAAATAAATTCTCCTAACTTACCCATAGTAGTAGTGGAAAGTCGGGTCGAACACAGGGAGCCTTCGAATTTCACAATTGAAAGTTTTCAATTCAAGTAACCAAAAGGGGGTTTTGAGAAATGGTTGATTGCAAGAAACTTAAATTGCATGAAAGTAAAATTCGGAGGTAGAAGAAGTAAAATTCAATTGGAGAAAGCTCTAGCTTGGTGTTGCTGGTTCTTTATTAAGCTTATTATGCGTTCAACATGCTTAATAGTATGCGTTACTAATCTTTCAAGTTTTTCTATTCTTCACCTACGTACAAGCAAAGAATGAGGTTTTCTCGATGAGTCAGAGGTCGAACACAAGGACTATGTAGATTCTACAATTAGTCGGATTATTTAAGTCATGCATCTAAAGAAGGTGATGAGAAGTGATGCGTTTAACTAACTACAAAGCAGTAAACCTAAGCTAAAGTGGTTTGATGGAGAGGTATGTGAGACAGCAAAAGCAGCTAATTAAATCATATGAATGGTAAAAACAGAGTTGGGGTTGGTTATCATCTAAATTCGGAAACGCATAGTGAGATCTATTTCATACCAGCGACTGTTCTCTCGGTTGTCAGCTGCTATGCGTTATATGTCTATAACGCATAGGAGAGTGTTAAGTGCCAAGATTATTCCTATGCCTAGGTAACACTTCTTAGTCTTGTCAACTGAGTTCCACAATCACTTACTCTCCCGAGCAGTCTGATTATTACTACTTATATCGATTAGCTAGATGGACATAAGCATTTGATTAAAAATACATTTGACAAGATGAAATAGTCTTCTACGGTTCTTATTTAGATGATAACGCAATCCGTGACCCTGGAGAGAGTTAGTTACTCATGGACGATAAACAGGAAATGGAAAGTAATGAGAAATGAATAGCCATGAAAGATGTATAGATTGATGAACGAATAACTGTTTTAGAAAATACAATTCCTTGCTAATAGACTAAAACATAAGTAAGAAAAGAGATAGAAAGCATGGAATGGCTTCTCAATGTCTTGAGCTCGCCTGGCTGCTAGCGTGAATTTTGCTATGAAGTGGTTAGGCGGAGGGAAAACTCTTCTCTTTCAAGCTATTTGTCTCCAGTTGTCGTTTGGAGAGAACTCTGCTGTCACTTAGGAATTCTTCCGAGAGGTTCAACCACATTTTCTTCTTCAGCTTTGCCCTTCTATAGATGTTGCATTGCAATCACTGGCAAATATGCATGATTGGAAGCTAAATTTTTGCCTTGCGTCCATCTCGCCTAATTGTGTGATTTCCGGTATAATTTTGATCCACCACTCTCGCCGCATATCAAGCATATCAATCTCCCGACAATATCTCAAGATTCTTATCTGATTTTTTTGCTTCCTTCTTGATATGCGTCCATGGATAACTTGGGTTCATGCGTTCAATTATACCAACACATTCATGGGTTGCCAACGCATAGTCTTGCGTTAAGAGGTCGCCAACGCATCCACGGGTTGCTTGCGTTCCTGCGTCAAAGCATGCATTTTAGATTAAAAAAGCTTCAAAACAATTATCTTCATCAATTTACAAGAGTAGAACGCATAGGAAGATTTATCAATAGAATTTAACACTAACTATCGCATGATTCTCTATTTAAACTCTATTTTTCTAAGAGGAAGACAATAATAACTTGTATTTTTACAAGTTATCACTTGGGTTACGCGGGATTTCCTTTTCTTGATGTTCTTATCATTGGTTCGTCATTACTAAATTTATTGAAGCTAGCACCTAAATCAATTCAACAGGAAAGGCCAGAATTGAATTGGCCTAGTCGACAAGTTAGATTTAAGGCAAATCGATGAAAGCATACAAAATTTGACTAAACTTAACCGCATTAAGTTCAAAGGAAAATTAGGCGGAACATTCAACTGGATAGACCTAGATTGATTGTTCTATCAATTTAATCCTAGGTTGATTAGAACAATGTGCATCACCATCTATATTTGCAAGCTAACCTAACCTATTACTTCCTATGATTGACATGCAACAAATTGTCACGAATTCTAATACAATCAAAGCAATAATCAAAATAAACACCAGCGTTACAAATTGATCGTAAATCATGCATACACTTGAATCAAGTTCAAAACCTCAAAAGAACATCAATTACAAGGAAAATTCCTAATTCCCAAGCTAGAAAAATGTTACCTTAGCCAATAATCGGTATAGGGTTCAATTTCCTAGGTATGAAAAGAAGAAAAAAGGAGAGAATAGAGCCAAAAGTCGGCTGGTCGGGTGATTTTCTAACCTAGAATCGAAGGTTTCTTTTTAAAGGAACTGTTGCAGCACTACGGCCCTAACGCTAATTCGCATGCACAAAACTGTCATAGTGCCATGACGTTGCTTTGCCAGCGGAACCCCTCGGGAAAAAGCTTCGCGGCGCCGTGGCTTTAAGGGCAATTTTGTCATTTTGGAGTTCTATTTCCCGGTTGATGCCGTGGAACTCTGTTTTGGTTCATTTTAGCTTGATTTTGTTGCTAACACCTTGTTCTACCTGTTAAGTACTCGAAGCCTACAAAATAACATAATAGACACATTAAATAGCAGTACGATCCTGAGTTAAGCTGAGGAAGATAGCACATTTTAGGTGCTATCATGTATACAAGAAAATCATCAAAAGTAAAGTAGCTTTCTTAGTACTTTATGTGGACGACATTCTACTCATTGGGAATGATGTAGGATATCTTACTGATGTTAAAAATTGGCTGGCAGCCCAATTCCAAACGAAAGATTTGGGAGAGGTGCAGTATGTACTTAGGATCTAAATCATTAGGGATCACAAGAACAGAACGCTGGCCTTGTCTCAAGCAAGTTATACGACAAAACGTTGACTCGATATTCAATGTAGAACTTTAAGAAAGGTTTATTACCTTTCAGGCATGAGTTCATTTGTCTAAGGAACAGTGTCCTAAGACACCTCAAGAAATTGAGGATATGAGACGTATTCCCTATGCCTCAATTGTGGGCAGCTTAATGTATGCTATGCTTTGCACTAGGCTAGATATTTGTTATGTAGTGGGAATAGTCAGTAGGTACTAGTCCAATCCAAGGTTTGACCACTGGACTGCAATTAAGAACATCCTGAAGTATCTTAGGAGAACGAGGGACTACAAATTAGTGTATGGAGCTAAGGATTTGATCCTTACGGGATACACCGACTCTAATTTTCAAATTGACAAGTTTTCTAAGAACGTCAGGATCAGTGTTCATTTTAAACGGAGGAGCTGTAGTATGGCATAGCATCAAGCAAGGATGCATTGTAGACTCTACTATGGAGACTGAGTATGTAGCTACTTGTGAAGCAGCAAAGGAAGCAGTTTGGCTCAGAAAGTTCCTAAATGATTTGGAAATTGTTCCAAACATGGAATTGCCTATCACGTTATACTGTGACAACAGTGGGACAGTAGCCAACTCTAAAGAGCTTGGCGGCCACAAACGAGGAAAGCATATTGAGAGGAAGTATTACCTTATACAAGAGATTGTGTAACGAGGAGATGTGATCGTCACAAAAATCGCTTCGGAGCTTAACATTGCTGATCCATTTACAAAGGCTCTCTCGGCTAAAGTGTTCAAGGGTCATCTAGAAAGTCTAGGCTTGCGAGATATATACATTGTGTAATCTAGGGCAAGTGGGAGATGTGTAATGGGTATATGAATGCCCTAGTTTATTGTATTTACATACTTACCATTCTCACGTCTCTTTATGTACAACCCACTAGAGTTTTAGTTCAAGTGAGAGTTTGTTGAGTCTTATGCCTTAAAACTCGTAGATTGTAAATGTAATTATTTAACCATCATTAAATCATTAATAAAGAGTTATTGATGTGTTACTTCAATAAGCATTATTGATTGTTTTTGTTTGTTTTGTCTTAATAACCCTAAATCCAGTAAACTAATATCCTAGTTTGTTTTATGAGTATTGAACTGTATGCGGGGACATAAGGAGATCAATGTTCAAGATACAGTCTAAAGGGTCTATAGTATAAGGATAAGGCTGGGTACCTTATCCTAGTGACACTATGGATACGACCCACTTTGTATTTAAGACAAACGCAATGATCTAACGCGTTCGTGTAGGTGACATGCGAGTGGGTGTATTCTATGCAATGAGTTTGCATAAGACCAGACCACGAAATAGTAATCACTAACTCTATTGACTAATTAGGTTTCTATTTCTATACGATGACCTAGGCAACTTAGTATTAATCCTGAGTATATTATGAACTCTTGTCCACAGGGGATTGTCCTTTGATTTGTATGGGTGAGAGTGGCCATTTGCCAACTCAATATGCCTACAATCTTGGGGACAAGACCGGGTAGGGAGGTGGTGACAGAATTATACAATATGAAATTCCCTCATTCCCATTTTTAAGGTAAGTAGATAAGTGTTCCCTTAAGTGGTGTCTCCGGGACTTGAACAAAGGGCCCTATCCCCTCACTAACCCGAGAGGGGTTTCTGTTTAATGGTTGGACCATAAACAGGTTGTTCATTAGAGGAGCACTGGTACTTAAGGATTTAGAAGTAACCTAGGGGTAAAATGGTAATTTTACTCAGCTGGTGTTACGAGCATTTGTGAAGGACTAATCTGCTATTATTGGTTTATATGCATGGACACAGAAATACATCTGTAGTGAGAAGAGTACAACTGTGGGTCTTTAGTTGAATGTACCTATAGTTAACTTATATTGATTAATGTGGTTAATGAGTTTAACCGATTAATCACATATCATTGGAGCTTCTAATCTGTAGGTCTATAAGGTCCTCTTGCTTGCTCACTACGGACCAACAAGGATCAAATTTGAAATGTTCAAATTTATGAGGGAAAATATTAATTGTATTGGATACAATTAATTTCATGATTTATTATAAACTTATTTGAATGTGATTCAAATTATAACTTTATAATATGAAGAATTAATTTATTTGAATTTGATTCAAATAAATAATTATTTATTTGGATAAAATTCATGTATATAAATAGAGGGAGAATTAATTAATTAATTAATTTGAATTGGATTCAAATAATTAATTATTTAATTTGGATGAGATCCAAATTAAAGATTTTGTAGAAAATAGATAGAGTGAGAATTAATTAATTGATTTGAATTGGATTCATATAATTAATTATTAAATTTGGATGAGATCCAAATCAAAGGTTCTGCAAAAAATAAATATGTAAATAAGATTTAAATATTTTAAACCATTTAATATGAGATATTATTTAGATAAATATTTATTAATATTGAATATTATTAAATATTTGATTTAAAATCTCTGCAGAGAGTTTATTCTAATAGGATTAGGAGTAACCCATAGAGTTCTATAAATAGGGCCCTTGAGAGCCTTCATAAAACACACTCTCTAAGAGAATAATCTCTACGATTACTCTAAAAATCTTTCTTTACTAATTCTCCTAATTTGCTTAGAAAAATTCTAAGAAAATTCTTCTTCCATTCTTTCAAAGAAGTGGTTCCCACAAACCAGATCCTTGCTCTTAGAAAAGGAAATTACCAGGAGAAGACTATCGGTTCGAATTATAGATTGGCAAAGGTATGATGCTTAATCTTTTTCTCTACTTTTGTATTTTTAATTCTTTCACTAAATCAAAGAACGCGATCACACGCTTCCGGCGGGATTCAATTCCCTTCAGTTACATCGCAATTGGCTGAATTGTTAATGCAATCAACCTTGAGGCAAAGGATTATAGATACACAACAAAGTGTCCATACCTTGTTGAGAAGTTTTGTTGGGTAGAGGCGGGGTAGGATAGTGAGTTCTCATTATCCTCAAAAGTTTGGTTGTAATCGTGTGGGGGTTTCTGTTGAAGTAAATATGTATCATTATGTGGCTGTTACTATCAAACTGGTGGTTCTAAATATTTTATGATTTAGGATTCAACACTATGGGTGGTTATGTTAAATTATGTTTTCAGTAGGTTAGTCAGGTCTAAATGGGCAGTGAGCTTCACAAGAGGCGTGAAGTTTACTGTCCTCACATCTTCTTCCAGGTTAAAAAGGGTAATCTAGGAAGGGGTGTGACAGTTTCCCTTTCTCTACATTCTTTCTTTGTTTATATTGTTTGAACATGTTGCTTCAAGCTATGACTGGCTAAACTCTTTAGTTTTAGGATTTTGATGATTTGTTTATGAAATTATGTTGATATTGTAGACTCTTCATGGTTTTGTTGTAATGATTATGCTTTTCTTTGATAATGTGCTTAAATTCTTGTTGAATGGCCATGTTTGAATGTTAGGTTAGATGTATGGTTGAAAGATTCTATATCTAACTAGATCTATAACAAAGAATTGTTAAATTAACAATAAAAGTTGCTAAAGACTACTCTTAATACCATGTAATTTGTAATGATTTCAAGAAATTAGTAATCAATTGAGTTGCATGAGAAAATGTTGTTTTTGAGAGAAAGTAACTTGGATTTATGTTTCTAGACTTAAGCATAAGAATTGCAATAAAATCCATGAACCCTATAATATTGCATGATGAAGTAAACAAGGATTCATCACCCTTGAACTCTCTTTGACTCTTGTGTTTCTTATTTATTTGCTTTCCTTTTTAGTTTTATTTCCAAAATCACAACTTCAATTCCAATCCTCAAATAAATTGATTCAAGACTAGAATAGCTAAGTAACTTTAACCTTCATAATTGGATCCTCAGTGGAACGATATTTGGACTTCATCATCTTATATTATAACTTAACCCGTACACTTGGGGTTAACGGTTTTTATTTAATATTAATTAGAATTGGTAGATCTTAATTTGATTGATTATTTTGTCAATCTATGCCTCATGATAATACTAACCTCCTCCCTCTTGATTCCAAGATTGATAGGACCTATAGAAGAAATCTAAGGGCTCTACACAATCAAACCGAGGAGATGGTGGAGGAGATAACAAAGGCAATTCAGGACTACTTCCAACCGACATTACCAGCAAATCAACTCGGCATAATGAATGTGCCCATCAATGTTAACAACTTTGATTTGAAACCAGGGTTGATCCAAATGGCTAGAGAGTTAGCCTTTAGAGGAAGAACCAATAAAGAACTTCACAAGCACCTACGGTCTTTCTTGGAGATATGTGGATGGTAAAGATGACTGGTGTTTCTAACAATGCTATTAAACTAAGATTTTTTCCCTTCTCTTTATAGGACCTAGCAAAGGATTGGTTGGAAACTATACCTCCAAATAGTATTTTCTTGAACAAGTATTTTCCACTGGCTAAATCTCAAAGGCTAAAATCGGAGATAGGTACATTCCACCAACTTGAGGATGAACAACTATATGAGGCTTAGGACAGGTACAAGGATCTCTTGAGGAGGTGCCCTTAACATGGCTACCTGGATTGGTTGCAAATTCAACTCTTCTACAATGGATTGTCAAGCTCAACCAAACCCATCCTAGATGCCACTGCCGAAGGGTCAATCTTCTCCAAGAATGCTCAAGAGGCCTATACTATATTAGAAGACTTGGCAACTACATCATACAATTGACCATGTGAACGATCTTCTCCAATCATCCCAAAAGCCGTCAGATTATATGAGGTGGAAGAGGTAAACTCTCTTAAAGCTCAAATGGCCTCCCTTACTAATGCTCTTTCTAAATTGACTGCAGGGGGCCAAGCTCAAACAAGTCCACCATCCATAGCATCCCTTGCCGCCTTGGCATCGAAGATGTCTACTCAAAAGGAGTTGGAACAAGGAGACAATGAGACGGCCAATTATGTTGATAGAGGACACTATAAAGGCCACCAACAACAACAACTTCCAACTCATTACCATTCTAACTTGAGGAATGATGAAAACTTTTCTTATGCTAACAATAGAAATGTTTTGCAAGGTCCTCTCGGTTTTTCCAATGTAGGTTCATCACACAGTGAAAAGAAGTCCAACTTATAAGACTCGATGGAGTTCATAAAAGAGTCAAGAGGAAGGATCACCACATTGGAAAGCACCGTATAAAGTCATGGAAAGGCTATCTAAAATACTGAGGTACAAATTAGCCAAATTGCCACTTCACTCCAAAATAATGCAAAAGGGCAAATTTTCGAGTTGTCCCGAAAGAAATCCAAAGGAGGAGTGCAAGGCCGTGACTTTGAGGAGTGGGAAAAAGTTGTCCACTCCCTTGATCGATGATGAGGATGAGGATCAAGAGGTAGAAGAGACCATCCAAGAGACTATCATACAGGATGAACCTAAGGAGGTCGTAGAAAAAGAAAAGGTAAAGTAGTCGGCATCTTCAAGTAAGTCATCTAACCCATCAGTGGAGCACCAAAGGAGACTTAACCCCGCTATGAAGGAGGTAGTTAAGAAAGAAGTGCTCAAGCTTTTGAATGTAGGAATCATTTATGCTATATCTGACAGTTTATGGGTAAGTCCTGTTCAAGTAGTACCCAAGAAAGGTGGTATGACTATTGTGAAAAATGAAAAAGATGAGATGACTGCCACTAGAACTGTGACAGGATGGCGGGTATGCATTGATTATAGGAAGTTGAATAAGGCTACTAGAAAAGATCATTTTCCTCTTCCTTTTGTAGATCAAATGCTTGATAGACTTGCAGGTTATTCTCATTATTGCTTCCTATATGGATATTCAGGTTATAATCAAATTGTCATTGCTTCTGAGGATCAAGAAAAGACCACATTCACATATCCTTATGGGACCTTTGCTTTTAGGAGAATGTCATTTGGTTTGTGTAATGCCTCCGCTGCTTTTCGACGTATGATGTTTATTTTTCAGGGGATCATTGAAGACATAATGGAGGTTTTCATGGATGATTTTTCTATATTTGGGTCTTCATTTGATTCTTGTCTTGCTAATCTTGCTCGTGTTTTGCAGAGGTGCCAAGATGCTAACCTTGTTCTGAATTGGGAGAAGTGTCATTTCATGGTCAAAGAGGTCATCATTCTGGGGCACAAAGTCACTCAAAAGGGATTAGAGGTGGATAGGGTTAAAGTAACGCCATTGAACAATTGCCACCTCTCAATAATGTAAAGGGAGTTAGAAGCTTCCTAGGGCATGCAGGGTTTTACTGGAGATTTATTAAAGATTTTTCTAAAATTGCTAAACCCTTGAGTAAATTGTTAGAAAAGGAAGCTAAATTTGTGTTTGATGATGCATGCCTACTAGCTTTTAATACTTTAAAGGAAAGATTGATTTCTGCACCTATTATTCTTGTACCTGAATGGAGTCAATCTTTTGAAATCATATGTCATGCTAGTGACTATGCTTTACGAGTTGTTTTAGGCCAACATAGAGATAACATGTTTAGGGCAATTTACTATGCTAGTAGGACTCTTGATAGTACTCAACATAAATACACTACTACTGAAAAAGAACTGCTAGTTATTGTGTTTGCCCTTGATAAATTTAGATCAGACTTGCTTGGCTCTAAAATAGTGGTGCATACTGACCATGCTGCTTTGAAGTATTTGGAAAGATTCTAAACCTAGGCTAATGAGGTGGATCTTATTGTTGCAGGAATTTGATCTAGAAATCAAAAACAGAAAAGGATGTGAAAATGTAGTTGCAGACCACTTGTCGAAGGATTGAGAATGGGGATGCTAACTCATGTCCCCCCATTGTTGAGATGTTCCCTGATGAACAACTGTATCAGGTAAAAGATAGTTTGCCTTGGTTTGCTGGCATAGTTAACTATCTTGCAGGAGGACATTTGCCACCTGACATGAACTCTCAACAAAAGAAGAGATTTCTGCATAATGTTAAATCTTACCATTGGGAGGACCCACTTCTCTACAAGGATCGTATCGATAGTAATGATAAGGAAGTGTGTGCCTCAAGAAGAAGTGGTAAGTATCTTAAATTCATGCCATGCCTCTCTTTATGGAGTTCACTTGGACCCACTAGAACTGCATCTAAGGTACTTCAATCAGGTTTTTATTAGCCCTCCCTTTTTAAGGACTATTATACCTTTGTAAAATTATGTGATAGGTGCCAACGTACTGGCAATATTTCTAGACAACATGAGCTTCCAAGGAAATCTATCTTGGAAGTGGAGCTCTTTGATGTTTGCGGTATTGACTTTATGGGGCCTTTTCCTATGTCTTTTGATGGCTACCTATATATTCTAATTGCAGTTGATTATGTATCTAAGTGGGTAGAAGCCATAGCTACTAAGACCAATGATGCTCGTACTATTTTAAAATTCGTGTATAAAAACATCTTCACACGTTTTGGTACACCTAGAGCTATTATTAGTGATGTGGGTTCTCACTTTTGGAATAAATTGTTTGAATCCATGATGCAAAAGTATAATGTGAATCATAAAATTTCTATGATTAATCATCCTCAAACTAATGGTCTTGCTGAGTTATCTAATAGAGAAATCAAACAGGTTTTGGAAAAGACCGTCAAGACAATAGAAAAGGTTAGGCCCTTAAGCTAAATGATGCATTGTGGGCCTACCGTACAGCTTTCAAGACCCCAATTGGGTCTTCACCATACAATTTGGTGTTTGGAAAGGCTTGTCACTTATCGGTAGAGCTTAAGCATAGATCTTATTGGGCCATCAAGAAGCTAAACATGGATTTTGAGAAGGCCGATGAGAAATGCCTCTTGGAACTTAATGAGATGGAGGAGTTTTGCACTCAAGTCTATGAGAATGCCAAACTCTACAAGGAGCGCCCCGCTAGATGGTATGACAACAAGATCACCCCACGGCCTTTCTTCCTGGACAAAGAGTATTACTTTTCAACTCATATTTACGTTAGTTTCCAGGTAAGCTTAGAACACGATTGTCAGGACCCTTTGTCATTGTCAAGGTGTCCCCACATGGAGCTGTGGAATTACGAAGCGATGATGGGATAATCTTCAAAGTAAATGGTCAATGGTTGAAGCATTACATCGGCAATGAAGAATGCCAAATTGAGAACCTTGCTTTCATCGAATGATCCATTGGTTCAGTCTAGTTAAGAGACCTTAAAGCAAGAGCTTATTGGGTGGCAACCCAATTTCATTGCTTTATTTATTTTTGTTTTATTTTCAATAACTCTTTGAGTCACTCATATGCTTTATTAACTTTCAAGATCTTGGTTCATCACAAAAAGTACTCCTTACACCAAGCCTGTTTGGTGGTTTCCCGCTTGCTCCTAGGCTTGTTCTTTCTTTGTTTGATGCTCTTATGCATTAGGGACAATGCATGATTCTAAGGTTAGGGTGGGAGGTATCACTCATACTTTTGTGTGTTTTCTTATCCTGCTATGCATGTTTGTAAAGGTTTTAATAATCCTATGCATGTTAATGAAATTTTGAAAAATTTTCAAAATTTTGGTGCTTTCAAAGTTAATGGGAGTGTTTTTTATGGTTGTGTGCTTTGATGTTGATTGCCCATGATGAGATCTGAATTTGTATAATAGATGACTTATTGTGGAAATAGAATAACATTACCTTGAGTTAAATTCAATTAAGTCCCTTTTAAAATCTCCCATATTCTTGAGCACATAGCCACTTTAATTTAGAATCTTTAACTGAAAAAAGGATTAAGTTGGATGTATTTGGTTGTCACTCCGAAAGGCCCCACCAGTTAAAAAGTGGAAATGCATGATAGTTTGTAATCTTAGACTAAGGAAAAAAAAAAGAATATACATGCCTTTGAAAAAAAAAGTGCACACAAAAATATATGAGCTTTATATGCCTATCTTTTTAAATGTTAAACCTGTAATGAGTATGCATGGATGGGGGTAAAAAGGGCTGCCTTTCCTCTTATTAGTAAGAACACCTGGGAATTGACTAGGTACGAGTCTCTATAGTGAATGTGTGAAAACTAGTGCCCCTAGGTTGAATGCAAGTTTAAGGAAAAATATATAATTGAATGGCACCTTAGTGGACATATTACTCACTTGAAGTGTATGGATGCTTGAAGTTTGGTGCATGAACTAGAGTAGAGGGAAAACTAAGAAAACTCTCTAATTCCCAATTTGAGTTCTAGCATTTTAAATTGAATCCGACTTGCACACATACACATGGGAGATAGAAGGATTTGGCCTTGAATGATTATAACAATATAAATATGTTTGCATGTTTCTACTTAAGCTTTCAAATGCTATTCTCTGAGACATGAGTCAATTGCACACTTCCTAATCTAAACTCCCTCTATTTGATTCTATTCTTTGCTCGGGACTAACAAATCTCTAAGTTAAGGGTGGTGAAAAGCGCTTGAAAAGTGCTTTCTATTCTCTCAAATTAAGGGAGTTTATATTAGATTTCACTTGTTTGCTAGTGGTTTTCAAGTGAAAATAAAGAAAATTAGAAGTAAAGACCAAAAGATCAAAATCGAGCCCAAATTCAGGGAAAAAGTGAAGAAAACTCCAAATCTGCCAAAAACTGGGCAGTGCCACGACACCGGTATGGTGCTGCCATGGTGCTTTTTTTCGAGAGCAGTGTTCGCATCAGCATAGCGCCACCGTCGCGATGCTGCGACACGGCGCCGAGGGTAGGTTTCCATGACGCTCAGCATTGCGGCGCCACCCTTTAATGTCGATCAGAGTCGTGGAGCCATCTTTCCTTTTTTGAAGAATTTTCATATTTGGAAAGAATCTTAGGCAGCCAACTCTATAAATTGTAGGGTTTCCAACAACCCTAATAATCAATTTACTTACCAAGAGACATAAGAAGAAGAGAATTAAGTGAAACTTCATTAGAGAGTTCAAAGAGTGAGTTAGCTGGAAGGAAGAGAGAAAAAAGTTTGAGAGAGCTATAGTGTCATTCGAGTTTCGACGTGAAGGCCAAGGAGATCTTAACGGTGCTTCCTCAATCAAGAGCCTCTTTTCAATAGAGTTTTCCTTTTTCTACACTCTTTCTTTGTTTATATTGTTTGAACATGTTGCTTTAAGCTATGAGTGGCTAAACTCTTTAGTTTTAGGGTTTTGATGATTTGTTTATGAAATAGTTGTTGATATTGTAGACTATTCATGGTTTTGTTGTAATGATTATGCTTTTCTTTGTTATTGTGCTTAAATTCTTGTTGAATGGCCATATTTGAATGTTAGGTTAGATGTATGGTTGAAAGATTGTATATCTAACTAGATCTATAACAAAGAATTGTTGTTATTCTATCATGAAAATAGTTAGGTTAACAATAAAAGTTGCTAAAGACTACTCTTAATGCCATGTAATTTATATTGATTTCAAGAAATTAGTAATCAATTAAGTTTCATGAGAAAAAGTTGTTTTTGAGAGAAAATAACTTGGATTTATGTTTCTAGACTTAAGCATGAGAATTGCAATAAAATCCATGAACCATAGAATATTGCATGATGAAGTAAACAAGGATTCATTGCCCTAGAACTCTCTTTGACTCTTGAGTTTCTTATTTATTTTCTTTTCTTTTTAGTTTTATTTCCAAAATCACAACTTCAATTCCGATCCTCAAATAAAATTGATTCAATACTAGAATAGCTAAGTGACTTTAACCTTCATAATTGGATCCTCAGTGGAATGATATTCGGACTTCATCGTCTTATATTATAACTTGACCTGTACACTTGCGGTTAACACAGAAAGTGCGCATCAGCAGACATAAAAGTTACATCGATGTGAGACAACGAAACCTGGAGTTTGAGGTAGATGATAAGGTATTCCTTAAAATGGCACCTATGAAATGTGTTTTGAGATTTGGGTAGAGGGGCAAGTTAAGTCCTCAGTTCATTTGGCCATTTGAAATGTTAGACCAAGTTGACCTTGTAGCTTATCGTTTGGCTTTGCCACTGTCACTCTTTGCAGTTCATAATGTCTTCTATGTTTCCATGTTGAGGAAGTATATGGTAGATCCATCTCATGTAGTAGATTATGTACTTTTGCAATTGAATGAGAACTTGAGTTACGAGGAGAAGTAAGTTCAAATTCTTGCAAGGGAAGTAAAGACTTTATGCAATCGTGAGATAGTGCTAGTGAAAGTTCTATCGCATAATCATCAGTTCGAGAAAGCGACATGGGAACAGGAGGATGAGATGAGATCAAAGTGCCTAGAGTTGTTTCCAGATTGGAACTTTTGAGGACAAAATTTTGAGGTAATTTTTAATTTGATTAATTTAATTATCTTAAATTATTGGAGTGTTATTTTGAGTTTTGAGGTTAAAATTAAATTATTATGATTAAGATAATTCAATGTAAATTAAATGTTGAAGATTTAAAATTTGGATTTAATTAAGTTGGTGAGAACTTATTTGAGTTGGAGGAGATTTGAATTTAAAATCCAACTTTAAAAAATGGATAAGTTGTGGGTTTGGAAATTATTTTTGAGAATTTAGGAGTCGTTAGTATTTTATTTGGAAAAGGAATTGGAAAATAATTATATATCTATACACACACATATAAATGGTTAAGTAGTTAGGTTTAAGTTTTAAATATATTCTTCTCGATAGACGTGCAAGTAAAAAACAAAAAGAAAAGTAAATTTTTTTCTTCTTCTTCATGAACACATCGCCAGCCCTCCCTCTCTCCTTGGGATATTTGTATGGATGACCCATTTTTTCCTTTCATTTTTTCATTCATCTACTTTTCCAGAGTTTCATGTCGCCTTGTTTTTTTTTTTTTCATTTTCATCTTCCCAGCGACTTTTGTAATCACAATGAGATCTTAACCAGACTAATAGGAAGAAAACAACGCTGATCAGAAAGAGCGAGAGTGAGATCTGCAAGAGCGAATCCACGAGAGAGAGAGTGAGATTAAGAGAGAGCGAGAGACTTAAGAGTGATTGCGTTTTGCCAAACGTTTTTCCAAACCAGACGCATACTATTGTTTAAAAATCATTCTCAAATGTTTTCCCAAACGTCGCTCTCTCAAATTCTCTTGCTTCCCCCCAAACGTCACTCTTTTGAGTATTATAATATATATATAGTTGACTTTTGCACATTTATAAATTCTGGAGATTTTTTAAATTGATTTGCAACGAGAACGAATACATAGTAGCAAGAACAAGAGCAAAAAGCATGAACAATACAGACTAACGAGAGCGAGAAAGAGTAGCGAGAGTGAGAGCGAGAGCGAGCTGCGAGACTTAGACAATACTTATATAATTCAGTGGGTTCAGTTACATTTGGACAGAAAACAAAATGGAATAAAGTACATAAACCAAAAAATCTGACAAGTGGCTCATTACACTTTGCTTACCAACTTTGTTCTCGCTCACTCTCAATCTCGCTCTCGCTCTTTTTGATCAGCGTTGTTTTCTTTTAGTTAAGATTCCTATCATTTTAACTAGGAAAGTCCCGTTGGGACTATTGAAGATGAAAAAAAAAGCAAAAAAAGATGAAGATGCATGAAAAAAGATGAAGAAGAAAAGCAAAAAAATAAAAAATGAAAAAAGCAAAAAATCAACAGGAACGAAATGGCAGAAAAAGAGAAGGAAGAAGGGTTGAAGTGGTAATTTTGCATAATGATGACATCAGTAGAAGGCCAAATTTCAAGGGTTTTTTAATTTGAGGCCAAATTTCGAGTGAGCCTGTCAAAGTGGGTCATCCGTACAAATATCTCGATCTCCTTCTCCTGATTTGCAGCTGTCCAAGCTGCTATCGTTCACTCATGTTCGTCCGATCATTGCCCAAATCTCAACCGTCGTGTCCGTCTGCTAGTCGCTTCGCCGAGCAAACCCTACAGATCCATGGGTTTGCTTCTGTTTTCTATCTACCTCAGATTCTGTTGATCGAAGTTGTCGATTCGGACACCACCCAAAAGCCGCTGCTCATCGTTCCAGCCGCTGCCAGACTTACTGATTTGGAGTAATTACTTGGTGATTTGGATTAATCTTTGCTTGGTTCTTGATTGCCTATTAAGCATTGGTTTCAATTCATTGATACTATTAGGGGTTGTTTGGGAGACTGGAATGTAATCAGTGTTACTTGGAATCAGAGGAGTGTCGGAATGCAGGATGTATCAACGGCGGAACGAAAATGGGATCGTGAAACTTGAAAACGGTGGAAAAGAGAATTTGGTTAAAAAGTGTAGGAACGAAATGAGTTTAATATTACAAATTGGGCCCAAAACGCTCAATCAAACATGGATTTTGGATTACATTATAATCCAAACACATTCCATTATGGGCCCCCAAACAGCCCCTTAGTGTTCTAGGGTTAGGTTGGCAATTCGGTTCCTTTAGAGTCGTTGTGCAGCAAGTTCGAGATCAACTTTGGTGAGATTTTCGTGAGTATCCAAGAATTTGAGATTTGCTTGGTATGAGTAAGGGTGTTGTAGAAAGGGTATTTTCTCTTTACGATTTGTTGTGTTTAGTTTAGGACTTGCTAATTGATAAGCACTTGAAAAGTGCTTTCTATCTTTTCAAATTAAGGGAGTTTATATTAGATTTCACTTGTTTGCTAGTGGTTTTTAGGATAAAATGAGGAAAATTAGAAGAAAAGGCCAAAAGATCAAACCAAGCAAGAATATGGCGAAAAAGAGAAAAAAATTACAAAGTTTCCATAATTGTGGTAACGCCGCAACGCTAAAACTCGAGTGGGTCTGCGCAAAAATCTGCCTCAGCACCGCGGCACCGTCTGCACAAATTCAATAGTGCCGCAGCTATAGACCATGGTCGCGGTGCCAGTTTACCATCAATAAAAAATCTTATTTTTGGAAAGATTTTTGGGCAGAATACTCTATAAATATGGAGGTTTCCAGCAGCCCTAATGACCATTAAGAGCACAAAATTACAGACCTAAAGAGTCAAAAGAACGAGAGAATTGAGTGAGAGTTCAAGAAGAGTTCAAAGATTGAGTTAGTTACAAAGAAGAGGAAAAGAGTTCGAGATAGTCGTGGTACCATTCGGATTCCGACATGAGAGCCAAGGAGATCGTGACGGTGCTACCTCAATCAAGAGCCTCTTTTCAATAGAGTTTCCCTTTCTTTACACTCTTTCTTTGTTTATTTTGTTTAAATATGTTGCTTCAAGCTACGAGTGGTTAAACTCTTTAGTTTTAGGGTTTTGATGAATTGTTTATGAATTCATGTCGATATTGTAGACTCTCATAGTTTTGTTGGAATGATTATGCTTTTCATTGTTATTGTGTTTAATTCTTGTGGATTGGTCATCTTCACATGTTAGATTTGATGTATGATTGAGAGATTGTATGTTTAACTTGATCTATAACAATGAATTGTTGTTAATCTATCACGAGAGTAGTTAGGTTGACAATAAAAGTTGCTAAAGACTATTATTAATGCCATGTAATTTGTATTGGTTTCAAAAGATTAATAATCAATCGAGTTGCATGAGAAAGGGTTGTTGTTTAGAGAAAATAACTTAGAATTAAGTTTCTAGATTTAGGCATATGAATGACAATGAAATCCATGAAATCTATAATATTGCATGATGAAATAAACAAGGATTCATTGCCCTAGAACTCTCTTGACTCTTGTGTTTCTCACTTTATTACTTTCCTTATTTGGCTTATATTTTCCATAATTAACAATATTAATTTCAATCCTCAAATAAAATTGATCAAACTCTAGAATAGCTAAGTAACTTAAACCTTCACAATTGGATCTCCAGTGGAACGATATTCAGACTTCACCATTTTATATTATAACTTGACCCGTACACTTGAGGTTAACACTTAAAGTACGCATCAAGTTTTTGGCGTCGTTGCCGGGGATCCAAAGAACAGTTTTTGTTTTTTAATATTCATTAGAATTGATAGATCTTAATTTACGGTGTATATTATTTGGTTAAAATATGATTTTATTTTATTTTATTCTATTTTTTATTTTATTTTATTATGTTTTTTTGGTTGGTTTATGCCTCGAGATAATACTAATAATCTCTCTCTTGACCCCGAGATTGAAAGGACGTGTAGAAGAAACCTAAGGGTTCAACACAATCACATCGAGGAGATGACAAAAGAGATACCAAACGCAACTGGAGACTACTTCCAACCGACATTACCGGCAAATCAACTCGGCATCATGAATGTGCCCATCAATGCCAAGAACTTTGAATTAAAACCGGGATTGATCCACATGGCTAGAGAGCTAGCCTTTAGAAGAAGAACCAAAGAAGATCCTCACAAGCACATGCGGTCTTTCTTAGAGATATGGGGGACGATAAGATGAATGGCGTTTCTAACGATGCAATTAAACTAGGACTTTTTCCTTTCTCTTTACAGGACCGTGCAAAGGATTGGTTGGAAACCATACCTCTGAATAGCATCACCACGTGGGAGATCTTAGCTCAAGCTTTCTTGAACAAATATTTTCCACCGACTAAATCTCAAAGACTAAGGACGGAGATTGGAACATTCCGCCAACTTGAGGATGAACAACTATATGAGGCTTGGGAGAGGTATAAGGATCTCTTGAGAAGATGCCCTCAACATGGTTACCCGGATTGGTTGCAAATTCAACTCTTCTACAATGGATTAGCAAGCTCAACAAAATCCATACTTGCAACCGCCAGAGGCTCAATTTTCTAAAAGAATGCTCAAGAGGCGTATACCATACTAGAAGACTTGGTCACTACAATTGGCCATGTGAACGATCTTCTCCAGTCATCCCGAAAGCCACCGGATGATATGAGATGGACGATGTAAGTTCTCTAAAAGCTCAATTAGCTTCTCTCACTAATGCTTTATCTAAATTTTCTCAAGGCAGCCAAGTCCAAGCAAGTCTATCATCCATAGCTTCCCTTGCGGCCATGGCAAATCAACAAGAGCTAAGTGAGTTAGAAATGGCCAATTATGTGGATAGAGAACAATACCAAGGTCAACAACAACTTCCAACTCACTATCATCCCAACTTGAGGAATCATGAGAATTTTTCATATGCTAACAGCAAGAATGTGTTGCAAGTACCTCAAGGTTCAATGGAGCGGGGAATGCAAAGACATCATCACTAGAGGACATAATGCTTGACTTTGTCAAAGAGTCAAGATCAAGGACAACCACATTGGAGAATTCGGTCCAAGCTATTTCAAGCACTGTTCAAAGCCAAGGTAAGACAATTCAAAACTTGGAGGTTCAACTTAGTCAAATGGCCACTTCCCTCCAAACAATGTAAAAGGGTAGGTTCCCTAGTTGCCCCGAGAGAAACCCAAGGGAGAAGTGCAAGGCCGTGACTTTAAGGAGCGGGAAAAAGCTATCCACTCCCTTGATCAATGATGAAGAGGATGAACCTCCACAAGAAGATGATCAACCTCCATAAGAAGAGGATGTTCCACAAAAAGAGAGTGCATCTAAGTAAAAGGAGGAATCAAAGTCCAACATAAGGAGTACTTCTAACTCTACTTCTTTTATCCCTAATACTTTACCTTTTCCTCAAATATTTCAAAAGAAAAAGATTGATGCTCAATTTTCCAAGTTCTTAGACATATTCAAAAAGTTAGAAACTAATCTTCCTTTTGCAGAGGCATTAGAACAAATGCCTAAGTATGCCAAGTTCATGAAGGAGGTATTGTCTAAGAAGAAAAAGTATGGAGACCATGAAATGGTTGCATTAACCAAAGAATGTAGTGTGACACTACAAAGGAAATTGCCTCCAAAACTAAAGGATCCAGGGAGTTTCTCTATCCCGTCAGTTAGGCAATAATAAGGTTACTAAAGCACTTTTTGATCTTGGAGCTTCTATTAACTTAATACCTTTATCCATGTTTAGGAAGTTCAATGGTGGAAAGGTGCAACCAAACCAACTACCATATCTTTGCTTTTGGCCAATCGATCATTTGTTCATCCCTACGGCATTGTGGAGGACGTCTTGGTCAAGGTAGACAAGTTTATATTCCCAGAAGACTTTGTGATCTTAGACATGGAGGAAGATGTCGAAGTCCCCATAATCCTTGGGAGACCATTCTTGGCCACCGGAAGGGCCCTCATCGATGTGCAAGATGGAAAGCTCACATTCTGCCTTAACGATGAGGAGGTACATTTGACATTTATAAAACCCTTGAGCATCCAGATGTAGAAAGGTATAAGTATCATGAGCCAAGCACAAAGGTAACATCGCTTCTCTCTTCTAGTAAGAACTCTATGCATGATGAGCCTCCTTTGAATGGTAAGACTAATGGCATGCTTGATGTTGAAGTAGAAAATTCTATGAAGCATGTTTCTAGTTGTGATAACTCTCCTAGTTCTTCTTGCATGCCTCCAAAACCTATAATTAAGTATCAACAAATCATGGAGAAGCATGTTAAGAATGAAGTAATGAGTCCGATAAAATCTAAGCATGATGATTCTTTAACGATAGTTGACTACATTAGAAAAGATGATGACCAACATAATGATTTGTTGACTAACTTACTAAATGCTAATGAATATGTTTGTGAGTGTGAATGTGGGCGAATACTAAACGTTCAAGGCGATCCACTGCATGGACTGAAGAAACCACCTTGGGATCCACCGTGATTCGTGAGCCCCGTCTAGCTAGAAGACGTTAAACCAAGCGCTTATTGGGAGGCAACCCAATGTTATTGCTTTATTTAGTCTGCTTTTTTTTTCTTTGCAATAAATCGTGGAGTCACTCATATGGTTTATTTCTCAGGATTATGGTTTATCACACAAAAAGTACTCCTTACACCAAGCCTGTTTGGTGGCTTCCCGCTTGCTCCCAGACTTGTTCTTTATTCGTTAGATGCTCTTATGCATTAGGGATAATGCATGATTCTAAGTTTGGGGTGGGAGGTATCTCTCGTACTTTTGTGTATTTTCTTATCTTGCTATGCATGTTAGTGAAGATTTTAATGATCATATGTATGTTAATTTTGAAAATTTTTGAAAATTTTGAGTTTTTTAAAGTTAATGGGAATGTGTTTTTAGTTGTGTGCCTTGATATTGATTGCCCATGATGAGACTTGAATTTGCATAATAGATGACTTATTGTGGAAATAGAATAGCACTATCTTGAGTTAAATTCATTTAAATCCCTCTTAAAATCTCTCATATTATTGAGCACATAGCCACTTTAATTTAGAATCTTTAACTGAAAAAAAAGATTAAGTTGGGTGTATTTGGTTGTCACTTCGAAAGGCCCCACCGGTTAGAGAGTGGAAATGCATGATAGCTTGTAACCTTAGACTAAGAGAAAAAAAAAAAAAAAAAAGGAGAGAAAAGAGTATACATGCCTTGAAAAAAAAGAAAAAGTGTACACAAAAATGTATGAGCTTTATTTGCCTATTTTTTTTTAATGTCAAACTTGTAATAAGTATGCATGGATAAGGGTAAAAAGAGCTACCTTTGCTGTGATCAGTGAGGACGCCTGGGAATTGACTACATACGAGTCCCTACAGTGAATGTGTGAAAGCTAGTGCTCCTAGGTAAAAGAATGCAAGTTAAGGCCCATGAAAAAAATATGGCTGAAAGGCACCTTAGTGGACATATTACTCACTTGAAATGTATGAAAGCTTGAAGATTGGTGAATGAGCTAGAGTAAGGGGAAAACTAATGAAACTATCTTAAGTCCTAATTTGAGTTCTAGCATTTTAAATTAAAGGAGGCTTGCACACACACACATGGGAGATAGCAAGATTTGGCCTTGAATGATTATAACGATATAGATATGCTTGCATGTTTCTACTTAAGCTCTAAATGCTATTCTCTGAGACATGAGTCAATTGCACACTGTTTCATCTAAACTCCCTATTATTTGATTTTATTCTTTGCCCGCGGACTAGCAAATCTCTAAGTTTGGAGTGGTGATAAGCACTTCAAAAGTTCTTTCGATCCTCTCAAATTAAGGGAGTTCTTTCACTTGTTTGCTAGTGGTTTTCAAGATAAATGAGGAAAATTAGAAGAAAAGGTCAAATGATCAAAACCGAGCAAGAATACGGCGAAAAAGAGAAAAAAATAACAAAGTTTCCATAATTGGGGCAGCGCCGCGGGGCCGAGACGGTGTTGCCGCGATTCTAAAACCCGAGAGGGTTTGCGCAAAAATCGGCCGCAGCACCGTCTACACAAATTCAATACCGTCGCAGCGCAAGTTTACCATAAAGGAAAATTTTTATTTTTGGAATGATTTTTTGGGCAGAATACTCCATAAATTTAGGGGTTTCCACCAGCCCTAATGACCATTAAGAGCACAAAATGACAAACTTAAAAAGTCACAAGAAGGAGAGAATTGAGTGAGAGTTCATAGAAGAGTTCAAAGAGTGAGTTAGTTGCAAGTAAGAGGAAAAGAGTTCGAGATAGTCGTGGTGCCATTCGAATTCCGACGTGAGAGACAAGGAGATCGTGACAGTGCTACCTCAATTAAGAGCCTCTTTTCAGTAGAGTTTCCCTTTCTTTACACTCTTTCTTTGTTTATTTTGTTTAAACATGTTGTTTCAAGCTATGAGTGGCTAACCTCTTTAGTTTTAAGGTTTTGATGATTGTTTATGAATTCATATTGATATTGTAGACTCTCATAGTTTTGTTGGAATGATTATGCTTTTCATTGTTATTGTGTTTAATTCTTATAGATTGGCCATCTTCACATGTTAGGTTAGATGTATGATTGAGAGGTTGTATGTTTTAACTTGATTTATAACAATGAATTGTTGTTAATCTATCACAAGAGTAGTTAGGTTGACAATAAAAGTTGCTAAAGACTATTCTTAATGCCATGTAATTTGTATTGGTTTCAAAAGATTAATAATCAATCGAGTTGGATGAGAAAGGGTTGTTGTTTAGAGAAAATAACTTGGAATTAAGTTTCTAGATTTAGGCATATGAATGACAATGAAATCCATGAAATCTATAATATTGCATGATGAAATAAACAAGGATTCATTGCCCTAGAACTCTCTTGACTCTTGTGTTTCTCACTTTATTACTTTCCTTATTTGGCTCAATATTAATTCCAATCCTCAAATAAAATTGATTCAACTCTAGAATAGCTAAGTAACTTAAGCTTTCACAATTGGATCATTAGTGGAACGATATTCGAACTTCACCGTCTTATATTATAACTTGACCTGTACACTTGCAGTTAACATTTAAAGTGTGCATCACTAATTTGGGGGCTTAAGGTTTTGTGGACCTTCGCAAGTTGGGTAAGATTATCAGTGTTACCTGGATAAATTGATGGATGAAATTAAGCTCCAGGATTGAGTTTAATTTGGTTTATGATGTTGGGGTTGGTTCAAGAGTTGTCTCAGAAATTATTTCGCTTGGGCTTAAATTTTGGGTAACTAATCGTACAACTAGAACGGCCCTTGAGCCAGGCAATTTAGACGCTTTGATTGAATTCCTTTGATTGAATGAAATTGATATGTTTGTGTGAGGGACTTTGAGACATGTACTATGATTTATTATATGAGTAAATTCACATTATTATATCTTTAGATAAAAGTAATGATTTACCCTCAAACACTGCTATGTTATCGGAAATGTTTCTTATTATGTTATCGGAAGCCTACAGGTTTCCTGCTATGGTCTCGAAAATTGAGAGATTTCCTACTTGAACGAATCAAATTCATTGCGGAAGCGCGTGAACGCATGTACTTTTAATTTACATTTTGTTTACCGAAAATACAAAGAAATTTAAACATATTTTAATTAAGCATGTTTTATTGTGAAGAAATTCAAGAAGAAAGAAAATACTTTTGAAGAGTTCTTCAATCTTCTCCAATGCTTCAGTGTTTCTCCACAGCAAATGATCATGAACACTGCAACTATGGCCACCAGCATGGTCATCACCATGAGATCATCCTCGATATTCTCAAGGTGAAAATCATAGCGGAGTTGTGTGAGCTCACTTGGATTAAATTTGGGGAAGGGAGAAAACAAACTTTTTTTTAGAGAGAATTGCCAAAAAGGAAGAAGAAGAGAATTTGTAGAGATTAACTTCTTTTTCACCTCCTCTTTTATCTTCCTTGTTGTGAATTATATATATAGGGAGAGATGTATGTGTGGGAGTTATCAAATAACTCCCCACAACCTCAAGTGAAATAACTCCCTAATTTTCCACTAATCAAGTGAAATAACTCCCTTGGGAGATATTTCTAAATTTGAATTTCATTATATTAATTAATATGATTAAATTCAAATCATGTATTATATCTCATATAATATATAACGTATAGTTTATTATATCACATATAATATAACCTATAGTTTAAATTCTCTCATATAACCTATAGTATTAATACAAATCATATTCATATTAATTTTAACCTACAGTTTATATATGAATCACATTCATATAATTAATATTTGAATCACATTTAAATATTTATTTCTCCAAAGAAAAAACTTTATAGTATAATATATCACATACATTATATTAATTGTATCTAGTACAATTAAATCCCTTAAATCAATTTGAACAAAAAACAACTTTATATTAAAATTAATTTGGTTCTCATTATTCTTTATTGAGCTAACGAGGAGACCTTATGGACCTATAGATTGAAGCTCCAATGATACGAGATTAATTAATTAAACTCTTTAATTAAATTAATCTCCATTCATTAACTATCGATTACTCCACTAAAGACCGACAATTGCACTCTTCGCACTATAGATGTATTTCTGTGTTCATTGGATATAACCAATCAACAGTGCGTTGACACTTCATAAATTGCTCGTAAGTACAACCGGGTCAAAATTACATCTAACTTCTTAAGTACCACTAATTCCTCTAATGAATAATTAGTTATAGTCTAACTATAATCGAACCCCTCTCGGGCCAGGAGAGGGTGTGGCGCCACATTGTTCAATCCCCGATATCATCCCTTAAGGGAGCAATTTTTCTACTTTCCCTAACAGTAGGGAAGGAGTGAATTTCTTCTTGAGGAGCTGCATTCCTAGCTCCCCAATCAGATGAATCCCCAAAATGGTATTCATATTGAGTCGACGAACTAGCCACTCTCACCAATGCAAATCGAAGGACTACCCTCATAGGCAGGAGTTAACAACTCACTCAGGATTCAGGTTAAGTCACCTATGGTCATCCTGATGAAATGTAAGTCTCTTCTAGTAACGGTGTTATAAAGAGAGAGTTAACATTTCGTGGTCCAGTCTTATACAAACTCTTTGTATAGAATACCCTTGCTCACATGTCTTCACATGAGCGGTCAGGATCAGATCATTTGTAGCGTTTTACAACACTTGTAACAACTATAAAGCGAGCCATATTCGTAGTGTCACCAGTTTAAGGTACCTAGCCTTATCCATTTACTACAAGATCATTTAGTTATTACTTAAACATGATCCACCTATATATTTCCATATACATGCTTAAGTTACAAGTAATAACCTTGGATCTTAGTTTATTGGTTTTTGGTTAATGCAATTAAATATTGAATAAATTAAAATAATATTAATTTTATTAAATAAATAATTTGTTTATACAAATAAAACTTACAAACTACAAGACCACGAGATTTAGGGCATCAACCCCAACACTCCTATGTTACTGAGTGACGACGAATGCCCTACTATGTTTGTGAGCCTTCAGGCCACCAGATGTGTGTTAGGTTGGGTTAAATCACTCATTAGATGGCTATCTAGGATTAATTTATTTATGCATGCCCCACTAGTATTAGAGTTGACAACGGGGGTGGAGTGGGGCAGGGCGGGTAGGGGTTCCCCGTCCCCGCCCCCGCCCTTGTGTGAAGAATTTACCCTCATCCCCCCTCTCCCGTCCTTGCCATTTGTAGGCAGGGATTCCCCATCGGAAACGGGGACCCATTCCCTAAGATAAAGCGAGAGCGAGCGAGACTGAGAGAGAGCGAGACTGCGAGTTTAAATGCATGACCAAAATACTACCAATAAGTCGAATGAGACAGAGCGAGCGTGAGACATGCAAAGTTTCCTACTAGATGCTTGTTATTATGTTTTTCAAGTAAAGTTTTCATGTTTACATGTTGAAGAATTTTGGTTTTGTCCTTTAATTCAAAACTTTGTTTCCTAAAAATAAAAATAAATAAAAAAATAAAAAAATCTCTCACTACTCAACACTTCATGCAAAGTTTCTTGTTTTATTTCATTATTTTTTAAGGGTATTCCAATCAAAGATTTTAAGTTATTTGGATTTTGCAAAAATTATTTACCTTAATTTTGTTGATTTTTAGCTAAAATTATGAAAAATGAGTCGTTTGAGATGTGTGCATTTATATAGTAATGACATAGTTCAAGTTCTAGGAAGTTGAGTCGTTACACACTTGGTTCATTAAGGTGTAGAAAGTGGCAAGGGCATTGGTGAGGCCGAAAAGCATGACTAACACTTCAAAAGCCTCATGTCTCATAACACCCATGTGGTTTTTGGTTCGTCATACTTTGCAATACGAACTTGGTGGTACCTTGATCATTTGAGATCAAGCTTCGAAAAGTACTTGGTCCCATGGAGGTAATTGAACAAAATTGGTCAAGATGGGCAATGGACACTTGTTATAAACTGTTCACAAAGCGAATGTACGACATTTGTTCTCGCCCATGAACAAGTCAACCAATTCTAATTTAGATTATTGGTGGTACAACGGGCGTATCTCGCAACCTCCACCCCTATTTTGGAGAAAACGGTTTTAGAAAATGGATAAGAGAAAAAAAAATTACAAATGTTTGGAGGCATGTTTAAGAAAAATGATTGTTGTAGGCTAGATAGCAATAAGGTACAACATTGACTTAATTGCTAACAACTTTGTAAGCATAATATATTATAAGTAGTATATTATAAGCATGTTTGTGACTATCACTCTTGTATATATACATAGTGTACATCATTTACAACAAAAAATACCAGGAAAACAAACTAACTTACATAATGAAATACATAACATGAAAGTATGATAAAAAGGGTTGGTATGGGCATGCAGCCATGGGCAACACTCTCTGGACAAGCATGGCCATGACACCTAACAGCTTCGGTGTGCACTTGATGCAGCGTGGATGTCCCATAGAGATATTAGTTAATGGAATGGCAGATGAGGATCTAGAGATGTGCGTCCCAAGTGACAAGGACAATGGCACCCAGATCTGAACATCAACTATCCTTGATTCAGATTTGACTCTAATTGTAAGTTATGTGCATCCTGAATGGTCAAACATTAACTTTGACGAACTATTTTGGAAAATTACAAAAATAGATGGGATTTTTGCACATACCAAAATAGGATGAAGCATGGGCACACTCTATTGAGCAAGAGTGTCATGATGAATGTGTTTTAACGTATGCTCCACATGTTGCAAACAGATGATTTAGTATGTCTGAATATTTTATTTTTTTCAAAAACATTGTCTATGGTAAGGACAAGCGAAGGAGTCGGGGCATTTAGGGGACATGTTCAGTAGAAAAACTGAAGATATGGATGAAAGAAATGTCACCATTGTTGAAAGTTAGAAATATTTACATCAATAAACTAAAAGTGCATAGAAATGACGATATCCCATTTAACAGGTATCAACTATTCATCCTACTCACAGGGTATCAACAAAGTTTTTGAGTCTTTGCAGCACAAGTTCCCCAACGTACCAAAGCCTTATTAGCTCTAAATTTGTACTAAGACTCTAATACAAAAATAATTTTGAGGTGTGAGAGAATAGTTGGTCGTTTCTTTTTCGAGTGTAACACGGTTTTGGAACCAAGTTTCAAAAATCTATTGAGTTTTGTTCTTTCAAATACTTTAAACATGCATGGGGTCTGCAAATTGTTCTGGAGTAGAAGTTTTTTAGTTGCTTGTCCCTGTCTGATATATTTACTGCAGATGCTCACTTAATCTGTCACATACACAAGATGTGATATTTATTTATTATTTCAGTTTCTTCATTTTGATTAGTCTCTTCTGCATTAGGTTTTCACAGCTCTAGCACTACTAAGGACCTCATTTCTTACTCTTCAGGGTGACATCCTCCTCCGTTGCACTTTTATAAAATCAATTTAGGCATTATTATTTTTGGTTATTGTGTAGTACTAGGTGCTATTGTTCGAAATTCGATGCAAAAGATAATGCTTACATTTGTAGTTTAGCAAGATAATAATGCTTACATTTGTAGTTTAGCAAGATATTGTTAGCTCAGTCAAATTATCAAAAGCTCTTTTTAATGGCAATACTACTACTATTGAAGCTGGCTTGCACCCTCTTCAGTGAACTTTCATATTCTCCATGGAAGCTTTTTTGACATGTCAAGAGAAATATTTGAATGAATTACAAGGTTTTGTTGATACTTTTTATTCAAAACAACGCAATGATTTCATCTATGGGTTCCTATTTGTCAAGTGCAAAGGGAATACCTTAGCTCATGATCTTGCAATTCATGCTCATCATTTCAAACACTCGAAGAGTTGGATTGAAGACCACCACCCATCATAGGTGACCTCGACTATTGTTAGTAAAATTCAAACCCCGTAGTTTACCTTTTAATTGTTTTTGTTTTGATTTAAATACTTAAATAAATAAATATAAATATAAATAAAAAGTTAGATGAAATTTTTATTATTTTTTGTGATATTCATAATTCTCTCAAGAATATTTGTCGACACATACATAAATTTGAGTTGTACATCCAACAATTTTGGTACCATTGAATAAAATCAACTTAACTTCCTAATTAGCCAGTGCATTTTGGTAGCTTAATACAAAAACTGCCTAAACATTCTATACTTGATACAGATAACAGACAACTTAAATGTTCATTGATTTACTTTCTTGAGCTAACCGTTACTCTGAGATTGTTTTCATTCAATATAGCGACTCATAACTCAACAACCATATAGTGCTACTACCTATAGATGAAATTATCTTCTCTACATTTATGAATATGGGAAGTAAATTTGAACTTAAGAAGAAACTCAAACGTTTGATTACATTTAAACATATGAAATTATACTCATATGAACTAATAAAAATCAAATAAAATAATTACATCAAAGTCTTGTCCCAATTTTTCCATTACCAATAGCTTCTACAAGAACATGAGCCTTTCTTGAAATGATGGAACCTACTCGAATCTCTCAATATGATCTCATGGTCAATAATCATGGAAATGTAGGTTAAGGCACTGTGGCAATCACCGCAGATGCGCAAGTTCTTGTTTATTCGAATCGGCTGTCCCGGAGCTAATGTTAAAATCCCATATGCAACAGCCAACTTCTCACTATGCTCAAACAAGAGATCACCTTTCTCTTCATCATCAACATCATGAAGAGCAAAGCTCGTTTGAGGAACATACCCCATGTCTTTGATCCGTTTAATCAACTCAGAAAGAAGGTCGTATATTTGGTCTGATTCTGGATGACTTCTATCACCCACAAAGAAGGTTGTAGTGCTTTTCTTCCCTTGTATCCAACTACAACCCGGTCTCTTCTTGATCCCAGTATGCTTCATCAATGACCTGATTCTAGCTACATCTTTCCAACGTCGTGCATTTGCATACAAGTTCGAAAGCAATGTGTATGAACCATCATTCTCCACCCCTAATTCTATTAATTTGCTTGCTGCATATTCCCCAAGTTCAATATTTCCATGGATTCTACTGGCACTTAGTAGTGCCACCCATACAACAGCAGTCGGCTCCATTGGCATACTTTTGATAAGTTCCATTGCTTCGTTAAGACGACCTGCACGACCCAAGAGATCAACCATACATGCATAATGCTCAGCTCCAGGGGTAACCCCAAAGCACTTGATCATACTATGAAAGTAGTTCATGCCTTGATCCACCATTCCAGAGTGACTACAAGCATATAAAATGACAAGAAAGGTAACCCCATCAACAACAAAACCCGCTTGCCGCATTTGATCAAACACATGCAAAGCTTCTTCACCATGACCGTGCATACCATAACCCATCATCAAAGAAGTCCAAGAAACAACATTCCGTACTTTCATGTTGTCAAACACGGCCTGTGCAGCATCAATGTCCCCTGATTTGGAATACATATCAATAAGGCAATTGGCAACATATAAAACCTCAGACTCATTTCCGAGGCGCAAAGCATAGGCATGGAGTTGTCTTCCAAGCCTTAATGCACCCAAACGTGCACAAGCCATCAAGGCACATGATAGAGTAAAGGCATTAGGCTTTAAAGAGGTCTCCTGTTTAAATATCTGAGCAAAAAGTTCCAATGCATCATTGGCTTCCCCATGCTGAGCATATCCACCAATCAATACAGTCCAAGTCACCACACTCTTGTCCTTGCCTGCTATCAAATCAAAAACGTTGCGAGCAATTTTATGGCTTTTGCATTTAGCATACATATCAATTAGACCGTTGAGAACCATCAAGTCGTCCCCTGGATCACTCCAATCCAAGTTGAGAATATTTTTAATGGCATACGCATGTGTTTGCTTTCCATGAAGCAGTGCTCCCACAGAAGCACAACCTGAAAGAAGAGACACGAGAGTAATAACATTAGGCTCCACCCCACAAAGCTGCATTTGTCTAAACACATCAAGTGCTTCAAAACCATGCCCCCTTTGAGAGTACCCGGCAATTACAGCGCTCCATGTTACAACATTTAACTCAATATCATCCTCTTGCATCCTCTTAATTAAGGATAGAGCACTATCAAAGCTACCAATCTGAGAATACCCAGTGACCATAGCATTCCAAGAAACCACATCCTTCTCCTTCATCTGCTCAAACACCTTGTTCGCCTCATTCATCTTCGTGCATTTGGCATACATATCCACAAGAGCATTGCCTACAAATACATCATCCACCAATCCACTTCGTACTGAAAATCCATGAACCTGCTTACCATGTTGAGGTGCAAATGCTGATGCACAAGCAGGAAGAATATTCACAAGTGTAATTGCATCCGGGCAAAGTTTGAAACTGTAGTGGTTTGCCATTCGACAAGCAATTCTAAGGGCAGTTCTTGACTCCCCACCTTGTACATAAGCAGCAAGAATCGAATTCCAAGACACAATGTCCTCTATCTTTCTTTCAAGCACCTCATCAAACACTTGGCGTGCATCATCCAATGCCCCACATCGCCCGTACATAGCCACAATTGAATTACAAATAAATACATTCGACTCAAACCCATTTGCACAAACTATGGCATGAACTGAAGCACCACGTTGAAACGACGGCAACTCACCACAGGCTTTGAGAACAAAAGGAAATGTGTAATGATCAGGCAACCACCCAAGCCTCTGCATCTGACAATAAAAACCCAATGCATCATCAAGGAAACCAAGTCTCACAGAACGTCGAATCAGTGCATTCCACCAGAAAACAGTGGAATGTGACGGAATAAGACGTTGGAGGAGCGATACAGCTTCTGCAAAAGCACCACACTCGATGTAGGCACCAACAGCATAGGTGATCATTTCGGTGAAGCCATTGACAAAAATCTGCTGGTGAGCAAGCTTCGCATTGATCAACGTCTTGCATTGTTTCAAGACGGAGATGAGGGGAATGGTGGGAGAAGTTGTAGATGTAGAATAGAATCGAACTGAACTGGTGAGGATCCGACTAAGATATGTGCCACAATGGTGATGTATCATGAACACTGAAGATTGAAAAAGAAAAGGCAAACCAGAAATGCCGCCTTTCAATAAAGAAAATGCAAAATCCTATATAAGATGGGAAAATAACAATTAAGAGCACTTTGAAGCCGGATGGATTGGTGTTGGTGAATGATGGCACTGAGAAGAAAGAATGAAAGGGGTACTGTTGGAGTAGACCACACTAAAATGCTTGGGCTTACAAAAAGTTCTCCTTCTATCAACCTCTCATTTCTACCCAAAGTTCTAAAACCTGAGGGTTTTTTCTCTTTGTTCTGTTTGAAAAATGCCAAAGAACGAAGAAAGAGAAGAAAATAGAACTCAAAGAAAATGGACAAGAATTGTATTTAGAGTGAAATAGTCCAAGAGTCATGGCAAAACGTAATGGCCAAAGCCACAAGCATCCCTACAACGAAGCAAATCAAACCACACTCAATTAGTAAGGCACATTCATAAAGAATGCAAATTGAACAAAATATCGATGAGTAAAATATAAATTTCAGCTGTGAAAAGGGGGAATCACCTCACCGGCGCAATGTTGACGACGGGAACGAGCGGTGGCACAACCTGCAGGCCAGAAACCCGAGCGACGTGGCCGGGATTAAAGACACAAAAAGGGAGCGAGTTTAGAGAGAGAGAGACAGACAGACAAACAGAAATATCTAGAGATTACGGACGGAATGAGTCGACGGCGATCGTAGATGGGCGGCGGGTGTTGCAGTCGGGCGGCACGGGTCGCTAAGGTTGGCGACCGGCGGAAGGAAGGGCAGAGCGTGAGGATTGTGCGAGAGTGAGAGGAGATGGGGGGTTTCTGGCGGCTGGACTTGAAAAGGAAGGGTTTTTTTCTTTTAACTCAAATAAAACCAATTATTTTTTCCACGTTAAGTAAATTTGGAAAAACGTGGAAAAAATACTCCTTTTGTTTAGAAATTATTTTAAAGGACCAAATTGTTGTTATTTATTTGGCAGTCAAATTTTACTATATTTATAAATATTTTGGTTTCTTTTCCTATATTTGAAAATAATTATCTCTAGATTTTAAAACGTTACCCATTTACCTCTTTAAATTTTGATTTTTTTTTAATTTAGTCCCTAAATTTTAAAATGTTATAATTTTACCCTTGAGATTTGATTTTTGTTTCAATTTGATCCTTAGATTTCAAGATTTTACATTTTAACCTTAATTTTCATTAAAATTTCACTTTCAATATATTTCAAAATATTACAATCTTACTTTTGAGATTTGAGTTTTGTTTCAATTTGAATCTAGATTTTACATTTTCAAATTCAATTTTTCGTTAAAAATTCACTTTCAATCATTGATGTCAATGTCTATAAATTGATTTAAAATAATTATGAAGTGAAATTTTTAAATTTTATTTTAAAAGTGATTAAAAATCGTGAAACTTAATTAATTATAATTAAGCTAATTTTTTTAAATTTATTAACATACATTAACATTAAAGATAACAAATGAGTATTTAGTGAAAAATCAAAGTTAAAAATGTAAATCTTGAAATCTAGGTACCAAATTGAAACAAAACTCAAATATCAAAGGTAAAATCATAACATTTTGAAACCTAAAGACTATGAAACCAAACTTAAAACTTAAAGACTAAATGTGTTACATTTTAAAATCTAGAGACCAAATAGAAATTATACATCTAGAGACTAAAGATGTTTTTTTTTTTCAATAAATTTTTAGCTTCAAACTCAAAATTAATAAAAAATAAAATTCAATAACTTGAGACAATTGATTTAAATTTACCTAAATCTTACATTAAGTGTTTGTGTATTTTGTTCATAATCTTATAAAATTTTTAGTTCTATCCAAAATTACAAAACAAAATACACAAGATTTCAACAGGCACGTTAACAAACAATGCAGATTTAACAAAATATTAATCAGTGAAATTATCTTAAATGGCAAAATTGCTGAAAATATTTACAATTAATAGCAAAATACACCGTCTATTTGTGATAGACTACTATATGTGTTTATTGATAGACACATATAGTAGTCTATCGCGATCTATTAGACAGTGAAATTTTGCTATATTTATAAATATTTTTTTAAATATATTTTTTTGTTTCTTTGGGTATATTTGAAAAGAACACAATAAGTAAAATACAAATTTTAGTAGTAAAATTACGTGTGCATGTCTACTTTGTTCATAAACTTGTATAATTTTTCAGTTCTATCCTGAATTACAAAACAAATTACACAAGATTTCATTTACTCATTTACATATTATTCATATTGCAACATTTCTTAACTAAACTTACTAGGCGTTACTGCAAGCATGCCAGGACTTCTTTTGAAATCACTTGAGAAAAGAAGCAATGAGAAATATTTTTCTATTAAATACTCAAACCTATTTAACTGGTTCCAATTGAAAAACTATTAAAACATTAAACGTTGCAAAATAATTTGATAAAGCTACTGATTCGAAACTTTGACAACTATACTGAAACAAAAATTTAAGCTAAAACATGAACAAATGCGGAATAATTCGAAACTTGGATTAATAATTTATTTCACATCACAATGCTCAAATAATATTTATGGACTTAACATCACAAATTTTCTCTCTAAAACCCTGAACAGGTATTTCTCGGAGAGGAACAAGGTCGAACACTAAGATATATTTCTGTTTTGCTCCAACTACTGTAGCAATGGTTTTATGTTCAGCATCACAGATAAAATAATAATTTGGAAATATAAATGACAGAAAGGTAAAGAGTTTAGTGGAGAGGGAATGTGATTAGAAGGAGGTGGAAATATGAGAAAGATATGTAGTGAGAGAAATGGGGTTGAGATGAGTATCATCAATCCTTTGAGTACAACATCAAGCTTCAGTTCATGTTCACAACCAGTAACACACTCTCAGCCTCTTTAACTTCTTCAACGTGGGCTGCAATTGAGTACGAGTCATCTGTCTAACAAGAACAGTAAAGTCAGATAATTGAGATCGGAGTTTACTAACCTCTTGAATGTTGGGAGCAAGGGAGCTCTGTGCACGGGCCCAAACTGCTGTGAGTTCTCATCATGGTGGATATGAGGGTTTTGGCTTCCGCAGGCGTCTTATCAGCTAGAGCACCACTAACTATGGAATCAATAGTACTTCCATCATCAGAACCCAGTCTTTCCACTGCAAGCAATTTTGTTTTTCTCGATGAAATTTTTCCCACCGCCTAAAAAACTGTTGGAAAAAGAGATTTTTTCGGATGGTTTATGAAGCGTTGGAAAAAAGTAGTTATCCGGACTCTATTTTTCATTTTCATTGGGAAAAGTATGTCATCCCAACGAAATGTAGTTAGGGTTAGGAGAGAGTAGTTCTCCCGTTGCCAAATGCTACCATCAGGATATATATATAATATAAAAAAAATAAAAACTTTTTCAAAGTTATCTCCTGATAGTTTTTAAAAACCGTCAGGAGAGAAGGGAATTCTTAATGGTGAACAAACCGTCGGAAAAAGGGAATTCTCTCAACGGTGATTCAAAAACCGTTAGGAGAGGATAGTTTTCCCGATGGTTTCAAAACTGTTGGCAGAGGGGGTTTTAAAACCCTTTATTTCTCCCACATTCCCCGATCAAATCCCTCATTTTTCTCTTTTTTTATTTGCCTTCATTGCCGCCCCCACCACCTAGATCTTGCCGCCCAGCCCAGCCGTCCACTGCTGGCCAGCCTCCTGATGCCCACCGACGACACCACCTGCAGCACACCCACGCTTGCCGGACCACCCTCTTCAGTCGCGGGTACACATCCTTCTCTTTCACATCTCATTTTGCTCCAAAGAGTAAGGTATTTGTTCTTTTTTTTTTTTTAATTTTTATTTTTGAGATTTTAGTTTAGTTATTTATTTTACAGTGTTAGTTATTAATTTGCGTACTAATTATAGGGATTTGTTTAATGGTGTTGAATGAAGAAAAATGAGAGGATCTACGGAGGCAGATGTTTATTTATTTATTTGCTGGTGGGTGTTATAAGATTCTTTCTTTTTTTTTTTTTTTCTTTCTTCTTAATTTATATGCTGCACACTCTAAGCGATCTTTATATCTCTTAATTTTTCCACAATCATAAAGTGGTGATGATCTAAGCTTTTGGTTTGAGAGTTCAAATGTTTCATTTTGGTTCCCAAATGTATGATTGTACGTCTATGTATACTCCCCCACTTGACCACAGATTGCACTAGGAGACGAATCCACTGTTATAGTTTACTTTCAGTAAAGGTATTGTGCAGAGTTCTATTTGTTAACAACCCCAACTTTCTACTACTAATAGATCTAATCATATCATGGAAGTAATTCAAAATCACAATATCTTGGCAAGTTGTTAGCAACAAAATGGTGGAAGCTCGAAAAATGATTTTATGGCTATTCATGTGAAAGGTACGCAATCATTCAACTCATCATTTCTCTGCAAAATATGGTAAAAAAAAGAGAAAATTATTAGAGCATTTCATCAATGTTTTGTTACTTCCAAAATAATACTTTTATATCATGATATTTTCATTTTCAATAGGAAAAAGGAAAGTATGGTAATGATCTTTTGAATTTTACTGAATTCAAGTGGTTGCATCCTTTCTATATTGTGTACAATGTAAAAGTTAGGAGTTAGCAACGTAAAAGCGGAAGCAATTAAGATCTAAAGCTCTCTAATTATATCAATTTTGAAGATTAAACATACTTGTTCTAAAGTCTAAAAATAGAGGAAAAACACTTACTTGTTGTAACTTAAATTGAATCAAATTTCTTCAAGTTTCTAATCACAAACACTTCGTGGACAACCACGAGAGTCTTCCATGTTATTCTCTAGTCTTAGAACAGATTGTGAGTTCCAAACTGTGATGAATTTTGAGGAAATTTGTGTAGAAATGAGTTTTTGGAGAACTTTGAACTAGTTGGAAACTTCAGCAGAATCCTCTTAGAATCTCTAACCATCTTCTTAATTTCTTTCTTCTATTTAAAGAAGAAACCATGCAAATTTGTTAAACATGCAAATTGACACCAAATTCGTTGATTAAGAATTGGATTAAGTAGGGTAAGTGTGAGGTTTAAGGAAGAAGGAGAGACCTCCTCCTACTTCAACCAGGCAAGAAAATGGATAAAACCACTAAAATCTATTTTGAATTTCATAAATCCAAAATTGATTGTTAATTTCCAATTTCTTAAATTAGTTTTAATAATTAATTTTAAATAATATTAATTTAATATAAATCAATTTAAATAATAATTAATTATATTAAATTAATATTAAATATAAAATAACCACTTATCCCAACAATTTTCAATTTCAATGAATCTCTATTCATCTTAAAAATATTTAAATCACATTTAAATATTTTAACTCTTCAAATTTGTTTAATTCACAATTAAAACGAACAAACCATAAATTTTACTCCTTAGACGAATTTGAGGAATTTAAAATTCTTTCAACACACTGTTCTAAGGTATAGTCCATAAGCTAACGAAGGGACCTAATAGATCTACAGATCATAAGCTCCAACGATCTAAAATTACTTGGATAAACTCTTTAACCTAGTTAATTATCATTGGTTAACTACCGAAACACTCCACTATAGCCTAGTAACTGCACTCTCCTCATTGTAGATATATTTTTGTCCACTTGATATGACCATGATTAGTAAGTAGATCCTTCATCAGTTGTTCGTAATTATAGCTTGGTTAAAATTATCGTTTTACCCCTATAATTACATCTTGTTCCTTAAGTCTCACTGATCCTCTAATGAACAAGTGGTTTGTGGTCCAACCATTAAACTGAATTCCTCTCGAACCAATGAGAGGGTGGGGCCCCTTGTTCAAGACCCAGAGTCAATACTTAAGGGAACAACTTCTCTACTAAGGTAGGAGTGAATTTCATCTTGTAGGACTATGTCCCCAGCTATCTGCTGATCTTATCCCTAAAATGGGAGGCTTGTGAGTTAGCGAACTAGGGCCACTCTCACCCATGCAGATTAAAGGATAATATCAAACAAACTGGAGTTCATAGTTAGTTCAGGATTAAGATCGAGTTACCTAGGTCATCAAGTTGAAATAATCAGTTTTAACAGTAAACGGTGTTATAAAGTAAAGTGATTATTTCATGGTCCAGTCCTATGCAAACTCATTACATAGAATGCCCCCACTCACATGTCTCTACATGAACAATATAGGATCACATCATTTGTATCAAATACAAAGTGGGTCGCGTTCATAGTGTCCCCAGGATAAGGTACCCAGCCTTACCCGTATACTATAGATCGTTTTGGCTATTACCTAAACTTGATTCACTTTTATGTTTATACATAAAGTTTATGTATTCAACATATAGCCATGGGTTCTTAGTTAATTGGATTTAATAAATGCAATTCATATATTCAATAACAACTTTACTGAATAAATCTGGATAATAACTTTATTGAGAATAAGTTCCAAAATTTACAAACTATGAGTTTTAGGACATAAAACCCAACAAGCTCCCACTTGGACTAAAACTCTAGTGACTAGAAAAATACATAATGTTGAGTTTATGGAGAAAAACATATAAATACAATAAACTAGGGCATCAAATACCCAATAGCTTTCTCCCACTTGTTCTAGTTTACAAAACTCGAAGTCCTAGACTCACTAGGTGACCCTCAAACACTTTAGCAGTGAGGGTCTTTGTAAATGGATTAGCAATTTTGTGCTTGTTGGGATTTGTGCCCTAAAGCCTCGTAATTGATTAGTTAATTAATTTAATTATTAATTATGTAATATTAATTTATCCGTTAACGGAAAAATCCAAAGTTATAGCATGAAGCCTTGAACATGTATATAGTTGACATACAGGTGGATCATGTTTGACAATAGTCACATTGAACCCTAGAATATGTTTGAAGATCTCAAAATGATTAAGAAATAACCTAAAGGTCTATATGTTGGGTTGGGATTTGTGCCCTAAAGCCTCGTAATTGATTAGTTAATTAATTTAATTATTATACAATATTAATTTATCCATTGACATAAAAATCCAAGGTTATTGCATGAAGTCTTGAACATGTATATAGTTAACATACGGGTGGATCATGTTCAAAAAATAACCTAAAGGTGTATAGTATATGGATAAGGTTGGGTGCCTTATCCTAGTGACACTATGGATACGACCCACTTTGTAATAGTTACAAATAGTTTGATCCAAACCGCTCTTGTGGAGACATGTGGTGGGGGTATCCTATACAAAGAGTTTGTATAAGACTGGACCCCGAAATGTTTAATCTCTTTTTGTAAACCCGTTAATTAATGAGATTAATATTTCATAGGATGATCATGTGCGACTCAATCTTAATCCTAAGTGACTTGTGAACTCCTGTCTATGAGGTCGATTCTTTGATGTGCATGGGTGAGAGTGGCCCGAGTTGCCTACTCAATAAGCCTACCATTTTGGGGATTTGACTAAACGGGGAGCTAGGAACATAACTTTACAAGATGAATTCACTCCTTCCATAATAGGGTAAGTAGATGAGTAGTTCCTTAAGTGCTGATTTCGGGTCTTGAACAAGGGGCGCCACCTTCTCACTGGCCCGAGAGGGACTTAGTTTATGGTTGGATCATAAACAAATTGTTCACTAGAGAAATTAGTCGTACTCAAGGATAAGAGGTAATTACAGGGGTAGAACGGACATTTGACCTTGCTGTAATTATGAATAACTCATGAAGGATCGACTTGCTTATACTAATCATATTCCTGGACACAACTTGTCTTACAGTGCATAAGAATTCAACTACGGGTCTACAGTGGTTTGCCCTGTAGCTAATGAATGAAGATTAATTTAATTAAAGAGTTTAATTAATTAATCTAGGATCATTGGAGCTTATAATCTGTAGGTCCATAAGGTCCCCTTGCTAGCTCACCACGGACCAACAAGGATCAACTTAAATGTTGAAGAAAAATTTGAAATGTTCAAATTTATGAGGGAAAATATTAATTATGTTTGATACAATTAATTACATCATTTATTATAAAGTTTATTTGAATAAGATTCAAACTATAACCTTATAATATGAAGAATCAATTTATTTGAATGATTCAAATAATTAATTAGTTATTTGGATGAAATCCATATAAATAAATAGAGGGAGAATTAATTAATTAATTTGAATTGCATTCAAATAATTAATTATTTAATTTGGATGATATTCAAATTAAAGACAATGTAGAAAATAAATATTTAAATAAGATTTAAATATTTTAAACCATGTAATATGAGATCTTATTTGGATAAATATTTATTAATAATGAATATTATTAAATATTTAATTTAAAATATCAGGGATTATTCGAAGTAACTCATAGACTTCTATAAATAGGGCCCTTGGGTGCCCTCACAGAACATATACTCTCTATAAGAATAATCCCTACGATTACTCTAAAAACTCTTCCTTTAGAAATTCTCTCAATTTTCTTAGAAAAGTTCCAAGAAAATTCTTCCCGTTCCCTCTATTCTTTCAAGAAGTGGTTCCCACAACGGTCTCCACAAACCATGTAAATCCTACTTTTGTTTTTAAGTACTTAACTTAAGTTTGTAATAGATGGTGGACTTATTTGCTTTCACTTGTGTAAAGCGAAGAGGGAAGTGAAGAAAAGTCGGGAATATTTTCGGTAAGTTGAATTTAGATAAATTGAACTTGGAGTCTATTTTGACATATCAATTAGAATATATAAAGACTGGAGAAGAATGTCACCGTTCGAACTGAGGTAGAAGGACGTAATTTAGAACTTTAATTATTATTGGTATTGCTATTATTGATATATATTATATTGAATGGAAAAACACACTAAATATGTTGTGGATATATGTATTAATGAGGATTTATTAAAGAAAAGGAAGAAAGAAAGAAGAGCAAGAGAAGAAAAAAAAAAAAAGAAAAAGAAAAAGAAAAAGGCAAGAGGAAAGTGGAGATGGGTCGGTGTGAAGTTTAAGTAAAACAACTCAAGAGTTGTCGACATTTTTCATTATCCTAAATCCCAATCGACTTCATCTTTCAGCTGAGCAACGAGGGGAGGTAGAAGAAGATATCTGGAGTAAATTCGTGTAGAATTTTGGTCGGTTTCGTGGTGAAATTGAAGCTGAAGCAGAATATTTGCTTGCTGTCATGCAGTCTGAACAAGGTCTGGTTTTTGGTGAATATCGAGCTGAAGAGACCGAGTTTGAAGCTGAAAGTTTGAGGTTAGTAATTTAACTCAATTCTTAACAACTCTTGTGAAGGATGATTGAGCTGAATATGAAGAGAAACATGTTAAAGTTTAGGTGGAAATGACTGATATGGATTTCTCGAGTGATTTGGAGCAGGACGAAGTAAATTGGTAATATCTGACAAACAAAGAGAATTTAAGCTCTAAATTTTTTAGATAAGTTAGAAACATATTTCGCTACAAGTTTGTAGAAGGGAAGAAATTCTAATTCGAGCTGGAAATGCGATTTTTAACAGTTAGAAGTTCGGGCAGTAGCAAAGACAGCAGCAGAAGGAGGCGAGAGCGAGACAAGTCTCGCTGGTCAAATTTGTCTCACAAATCTCGCTGGTCTCATTGCTCTCGTTGGTCTAACTCGTCCACAGTCTCGTTGATACAGTTGGTTTTTGCTTGATTTCGTTGGTTTAGTCTCGCTAATGGCTTGAATCTCGTTCATTAGTGAACCTTTTAATGAAATATAGCCTCAGTTGAGCATTTCTTCATGAAATATAGTCTCAGTGATGGTTTTCTTTATGTCGTAGGGCCTTGGTGGTGAATAATATGAATATCTAAGGCTTGTTTTCTATATAAAAAGGAATTTTAAGGAAATCTAACAAAGGAAAACATATTATTTCAGGCTGAGAGGAGTAGGAAAGGCGAATAACCCATTAGGGCCTGGGACAAGTAGTGAGTGACAATTTTATTTAAAATGAGTTTACTTTAAACAAAGTTTTCATGATATGATTTTGTTTGGAAACATGTTTATATGTTATGCTTTTTATAGGTTTTAACGTGCTATGAGGATTATTTGCTTGAAAGAAAGTATGTGTTTCCACGTACGTGCGAATTATGTGTTTTACATTGGAAATCATTTGAAGCATGCTAGTTGTTAAAAGAATTTTACGACAGGCATGCTATTTATTAACCTATGATTTTATGGAAAGCATTGATGACTGTTAATGAGTTTGTGAAGATTTGAAATGTTATAAACTCGTGAATTTTTATTATGTTATTTTCAAAACATGTTACTTTTGAGTTATGTTTTAAAAGAAAGGCTCCCAATGTTGAATGACTCGGAGAAGGCATGTGGGTAGCCTGGATGTAGAAATGGTTCCCAATGCTAAAGGACTCGGAGAAGATATGTGGGTAACCTGAGTATAAAGATAGCCCCCAATGCTGAAGGACACAGAGAAGGCATGTGTGTCACACCCCCTCCCAGATTACCCTCTTAACCTAGGAGTAGGTGCAACCTATACATACACGTCATGTTATATATTGAAACACAATTCAATACCAGATCAAATGTACAAACTTCTATACTGATGAAAATATTATGAGGAAATTATAAGTTATACAAGTGTATTTGTTCAGCAGCCAGTACAAAACCCATACTCGTTATGCTACAAAACCATATATGACAAAATATGTACTTAAACTGAGTATTTACAACTATCCCAGAGAACTAAAACCAAATAAGCCCAGACGAGGATCTTCTGTAGGCTAGGCGTCCCAGACACGCTCGCTATCTAAAACAAACAACAATAAACAAAAAGGCGTAAGCTTAAAGCCCAGTGAGTGACTAAAATATCAATTATAATCTAATTCTTGAGTTAATGTTGTTTATAACATTAATATGTATCTTATTAGTACAAGTTGCTGGATCACTCATGCCAGTTAACAAAATAACATAGATACCTTTCTAAGAAGCAGCGGAGCAAAGCTCAACGCTATTAACCTTATATCAAGTATTCCGTCCCTAATATTCATATATTCATGTATTCATACATTCATACGCCTTCACGTTTAGTCATTCGGCTTTTCAACACTCAAGTGCCTTCTCATAATGTCCCTTAGCACCGAGTTTCATTATATATTTCACTGCTCAAGTGCCTTCACTCATGGTCCTTCAGCACTGAGCTTTCATGTACTGATTTTCATATGCCTTCTCACAAGGTCCTTCGGCATTGGAAACTATCTCAATCAATCTCACTAGTGCCTTCATTCATGGTCCCTCAGTACTATGTATCATATATCTCCATAGGCCTTCACATAGGGTCCTTCGGCCTTGGTTTGCATTTAAATAGCACACATACAAAAATTCACGTAATATATTCGTTTCCACTTGTACATTAATAACGATGATCCTTGGACAATTAGAGAGCCACTCACAGTTTGTCTTAGGCCCTGAGCGGATTGTATGCTTTTCCGAGCTCTTCTTGGCCTGTAAAACACATTTCTCATATTAGGTTTCCTTTGAACTCTTTTTTTTCAAAATCATTAGGTATGCATGTTAATAACTAACGCTACTCTATGTTACTAGCGAGACTACCAGCGAGATTCACACTACTGGGTGCTGCACTAGTGAAACTGGAGTGAATTAGACTAGCGATATCATCTTAAGGAGCGATACCTAGCGAGATTTCAGAGAGAGTTGTGAGACACAGAGCCCTTTACGTTTATCAACGACACCCGTTCCGTTGCTCACTCTCCCGCTCCTTAGCGATACCATTGTATAGCGACACTTGATATCACAGTTTTCTTCTTTCCCTTCAAACTCTCCCTTTATCTTGCTAAAAACCATATTACAGCCAAAATCAAAACTTCCCTCCTTCTACAATCTTATAAAGTAGTGAGTTTCCTAGCTTACCTCAAAATTTCAGGCCATGATTCATCTTCATTTGAGAATTATTCCCAAATAACTTCGGCTGTCCTAATTTGCTTAGCAGTTCAACTCCGCTTACTTCTTCCAAGAGATTAACACATTTTCGCTCGGTTTTAGCTTACACATCCTTCATGGAAATTGCTAAGAATTGATTCAACTTACTTACCTCAAAATTTCAGTTCTTGCTTCGACGCCCTCGATTCACTCTCCTTCAAACACCGATTGGTGTTCAAGTCTATCAGTAACAATCAAGCTTCTGGTTCCAGCTTCAAAATCATCATGAAACTGATTTGATTTCTACTCAAATTCTATATAAGCACCTTCTTCTACCTCTCCTGGTTGTTCATCTGCGAAATAGAGTTAATCTGAGTTCAAAAATGTATTCAAAAGGCTTAATTATTCGATGCACTCCTTTATATGTCAATATAAATCACCGACTTACCAGCTATAACTTCATCCTCCTTCTAGAATTAGCTAGCGCCACCTTCCATGCATGGTTTCAGCAACGCATATTCTTCGCTTACTATGCCACTGATTGCCCCATGCCGGATAGCTGATTACCTCATGGCCCTCTCGGCCACTTTTCTATGTCCGACACATACCATTCTTCAACGCATAGGCAACCTCAACGCATAGCGATGCCAACTTCTAACACATAGTAGCCTTCAACGCATACTTCTATTAACGCATATGGCACCCTTCTCCCTTCACATCTTTCTCCCCACCGAGCTGCCCTCTTCAACACATGCTTATCAGCGGCAACTCTTGTCAATCTTAAACATCCTTCAACGCATGGTCTCTCATCGCATGGCCAACACTTAACCATTTTCACTCTCCCCCAACTTAGCAAATTTTCTTTACTTACTTGCCCCATAATTTCTTTTTGCTTACTTTCTCTTAATAACAAGTACGGGGCTTACAACGTGAGTGGCCTAAATCTCGTATATGGGACCTGGTACTAAAGGACTCAGAGAAAGTATTCGAGTAATCTAGGATATGATATCTATATGCACATAGAGGTCTGATAAATGCTGTTGTGTTGAGGTTACTCCACATAGCTAAGGGTATTCGATGTTGGGTGTGTCGAGATTACTCCGCCCCAACTAAGGATGTTTTTCGTGAGTAGTGTTGAACTCCGCTCCGCTTTAACTAAGGAAAATGTTTTTTTAAATATATTGAATTTTCGTGTTTCTTTTTCGGAAATGAACATATATGTTATGACAATGCTACGTGAGCAAGTTTTGCTTGGATATGTGTTTGAATTGATGTTATTTACGTATGGTCATAAATTGATTACGGTTTAAATAGTTTACGAGTTAAAGGAAGGTTTTTACTAAATACGTCACTCACTGGGCAACCTAGCTCATGCTTTTTTTGTTTTTCTGTTTTTCAGGTAGCAATCGAGTCCGGGGTGCTTAGCCTACACAACAACTCGTCTGGGCCTACCACTATTTGCGTCTGTGAATTTTGAGCATTGTAAATAGTTGATCTTAAACCTATGTTGTACATATAGAGGGTTAAGGGCGGTGGTTAGTGAACTTATGTAACTATTGGTTTGAATGTACATCAACGTTTGTATGATAGCTTAACCCTGGTTAAAGTTGAATGTTCATTTTTTGTCTGTATCTGCTTATTGGATGTTGGTCAAGGTCTAAGGTTGATAGTGGATGCCGTAAGAGGGTCGATGTCTACTATCCTCACACTTTCTCCTAGGTTAAGAGGGTACCTGGGTGGGGGTGTGACAAACTGGATCCTTGCCAAAGTTATAGCAAGGAAGATCTCTTGGAAAAGGAAGACTACAAGGAGAAGACTATCGGTTTGAGGAGAGATTTTGCTGAAATTATGATAGCAAAGGTATGATACTTAACCTTTTCTTTATCTTTTGTATTTTTAATTCTTTCAAGAAATCAAAGAACGCAATCACACACTTCCCCCATGCTTCAATTCCCTTCAATTGGTATCAGAGCCAATCTTTCATTCTTGATTTGAATTAAAAATCTTATATGGTGGGTGTTGGTATGAGAGTCAGTCTTTGATACTTGATTTGAATTAAAAATCTTATATGATGGGTGTTTTAATTGTTCATGTATGAGATATGTGAAGGTTTGCAAAATTGATTGTTTAGGCATATTAAGGTTTTCTTGTAATCTTTTTTTTATGTATAAGTGCTGTAAATTCTTTAAAAAAAACATTGGTTTTCCGAAATATTGAAATCTAGAAAATCTGGAATTTTTCAAATTTTGAAATTCTGCTATGCATCATCTATTGTGTGTCATCAAAGCATCTGGCAGATTTGGTTGAAGTATGTGCAACTTAAATTTCAAAGGATTAAATTTAGGTGTTTCAAACCCTAAATTTTGAAGGCCAAAGAAGAAATTAAAGACCAAGAAATGTCTTGGAAATTCAAATTATTGTAATTTTGAATTTTATCTTTAATTTCTAGGATATGCTAACTATGCCGGTTAATTTTGCTTTATTTAATTTAATTATGCATGTGATGTATGTTTAAATTAAATTGAATGTTGCATAAAGTATGTCATTTAGATTAAAATCCCACCATATGTTAAACATATTATGCATATTTTAAATATACTTGTTATATTTAAATTATTAGGATAATTCCTAATTATATGATGTAGAGATTCTCCTTTATTTAAATATAAGTGTTATATTTAAATTGTCTAGAGATGCATGTAGAGATTCTATTTTATTTAAATATAAATGTTATATTTAAATTGTTAGAATAATTCTTATTTATATGCATGTAGAGATTCTATTTAATTTTAAATATAAGTGTTTTATTTAAATTGTTGTAGAGATTCTTCTTTAATTAAAATATAATTGTTATATTAGATAATTAAATGAAGAATTAAGTAAGATTGCATTCTGAGATAAAGATAAATTTAGTTTAATTTTAAACTGTTTAAAATTCTAGTTTATCTTTATATTTTTCTAATCAGATTAGAAATATTGCATGTTTGCCTAAGAGGATTGGGATCTTGTTAAATAAAGATACAATTAATTGATTTTAGTCTATCTTTTTATTTTTCTAATGAGATTAGAAATATTGCATGCTTGCCTAATGAGATTAAGATCTTACTTGGATAAAGATAAAATGGATTCAATTTTTTATACAGTTTAAAATTTTGATTTATCTTTATTAAAATTCTAATTAGATTAGAATAAAGTAAATTGCATGCTTATCTAATGAGATTAGATAAAATAGATCTTTTAATTTAATTTTAAATGGTTTAAAATGGACAAATTAAAAGATTTAATAATAAAAAGTGATCTTTTAATTTAATTTTAAATGGTTTAAAATGGACAAAATAAAGATTTAATAATAAAAAGTTGCCTATAAAATATTACTCGAAAAAGTACAATTGACACTATTTTAATGATCATGTAATTTTCAGAATTTATCTTTAATTGAGAAATGTTCTCGAAGTCTTGTTGTCACTTCATGAATTGTTCATGAACCATGTGATGGATGAATCACAATTGGAGAGATAGCTTATATTTATCTTCTAATTGACATACTTGATGTCAAGCGTGGAAGATAAAGCTCAAGACAACAACATATTAGATGTTGCAGTCAATATAAGCTTAATGTAGATAATTATCTAAATAATCTCAAGATTAAGTATTATGTTCCAAGAAAATAAATTATGTGATTAAAGCTGTAAGGAAACTGTTCCAAATTAGCTTGGGGAGTCACACAATGAGAAATTTTGGAAATACCTCAATTGGAAGAAAAATAAGAATGAAAGTAAATTTGATTTACTAGATTCTTGGTGGAGAATTAAGATTCGCACCTGGATAGTTGAATAAGAATTCACTATCAATTTTTTCTTGATTACAATTAAATTGCAATTCTTGGAAAATACTCAATGGCGTAGAATGGTTCTACATGTTTGGCACTAGGAAGTCCATCTTAGTTAGTGTAGTAGGAGACATGAGATGTCATATTTGATACTTATGCTGAATGTGGTTATTTCATCACTATAAGAGAAATTCAAGTTCTCAAAACTTTACTACTAATTAATTCATAAGGTATAAATGTTTTAAGTAATAAAGCATATTTGCAAAAGTTGTTTGAAAATATGTTCAGCCCTAGATAAGTATAATTAGTATGTGTTAAAATCTTTAACATATACAAATAATACACTGGGATATTCAGGATTATTGAATCCAAAATCAAAAAACAAATTATTTTCTCCTAAAAGATACTTGGCTTTAGCAATTAAAGTTGATTATCATCAATTTTATAAAATGGCTAGTACAGGTAATTCTATAAGAGTTAGAGTTAAATTACTTTACCTGTTTGAAGAATTTGCCTTTTATGCAAGATAGTCATTGAACCTTATTGGATAAGGCATAAGACAAAAGAACATGTTTTACTTACCCATTTTGACTCGAGAGATCTGGTGAATGTAAAAGTCAAACAAATGTTGTGAATATTTCATCAATTGAATTGATGAATATTTAGTGTATCATTATCTTTATCTAATACAACTTAAGTCTTTTCTTTCAAGAAGTTCAAAGAAGTTAGACTAAAGTCTAAATCAATTAGGCGAGTCTATCAAGACATATTATGATTAGATTATAAAAATACAGAAACTTCAGTACTATACCTAATTTTTACAAAATGGGATTATATCTCAACTTTATGTATTAGGTACAATTTGAATGAAATTACGCTTCAAAAGGAGAAAGTTGACCTTGTTGGCTTGGTCATGTTAATGATGAGTACTTTGTTAGACTTGGTCACATCATTAATAAATTACACATTATTGCCATACTCTGGTTAGGGCATGCAATAGAGATTGCATTGTGAACATTATTTCCTCCAAAACTGTCTAGGAGACAATTTTGGATTATGAAAGTGTAGTAAACTAGTTTACAATATTTTAGATATGGGTATGTTAAGATGCACATGTGAAACAAGCCTAAAGGATTGTATATGTTCACAGATATGTCTAAGAGTAGGTTTCCCTCATGAAGGAAAAGAACGATCTTTTATGCAATTCTAAATAAAATAAAGTATTTGTATGACAAATAATAATTTTATAAGGAATGTCGAATAAAAGACTATAAACCTTTTCTAAGGTTAAATATTGTTGATACTTTGGTTTCACGTAAATTCACTAAGAGCTAATAAGTGTTATTAACTATTTAATTACATTTGAATGTCAAATGAATCCTAGTTAAACATGATGAGCCTTCATCGTAGTGGGAGAGTTATTGGATAACTCAACCTTTACTATGACTTAGTTGAAGTCAAAATTGTCATATTAATTGATAAATTTAAGGCTTATCATCCTCAAAATCATGTTGAGGGATGTTGACAAGGATCGTTAAGTCAAAGTCATGAACTCAATATAAAGTTTTTGCACTTCATCTCAGTTTGGATTTGTAGATTTTCTTGATGGGATAAAACTCATAGGATATGAATAGATCTACAAAAGAGAAGTACATTTGTGGATAAGAAGATTTAGATCTTCAAAGTAAGACTTATGGCAAAAGGGTAAAACCTATTGAAAGAAATTAGACTATGGGTCAATTTTCTCACTCGTTGCCATAATTGAGTCTTTTGAGCATTGTTCATTGTTGCATATGAGATATGTAAAATGAACGTTTAGATTCTTTTATGAAAAGAATTTAAAGAATGCATCTACACAAACAAACTGAGGAGTTCAACTTTCAAAGATCAAATGCAAAGAGTTTGCAAAATTGTATAAGTTCATTTAAGAAATGAATTAGACAATTAGATCTTTGAATATAAGGTTTAATAAGAGTTTTCATAACCTATGACTTTGAACAAATATTAATGATCTTGTATGGACAAGAGAGTCATTAATTGACAAGTGGATATTTCTCATGTTTTATATTAATGGTGTATTACTCATTATGAATGATGTAATATAACATAAAAATTTAACTACCTAACCAATAAAGGACATAATGTTAATTTTGTCTCAAGCATCTTACATTTACAAAATGTTTGTCAAATATTTGATGCACAACTTCAAAAGAATGATAATGTATCATTCAAAAGTGAACTTAAGTCTAAGGAAGTGTATCCTAAGATACCTCAAGTTTTAAGGACATATGATTAATTCTCTTCTCTTAGTATGAGATAATTAATGCATAAATGAGACTTAACATACAATTTGTTGGTTATATTGGCTATATCATTGGTGTGACCATTGAGTAGAAAATTAAAAGTTTTCTCAAAGTATCTATTGATAATGAGAAATTTTGTGTATGGTGTTAAGATTTAATCTTTCACAACATACATTGGGTTTACAAAGATTTAGAGAAATCTATGGTAAGCTTGTGAAGGAAAACTTTGTGTAGCCATAAAAATATCCTTATAGTTTTGAAAGTGTTTCAGTTCTAAGTTAGTCTATCAAATTTTATGAGATAATGGTGGTACAAAGGCTAAGACTAAGGATATTAGTAGACACCAACTTCTACGATAAGACATATTGAGAAAAAGTATAATGGTAGTGACCAAGATGATTTTGAATGACATATGGTTTGATTTATAAAAAAACTCTTAGGCTAAAATGTATGAGAGTCACCTAGAATGTTTAGGACTACGAGACATGTCTCTTCTTCTCTAGGGCAAGTGGGAGATCATGTTGGGTATAGAGTATGCTCGAGGATACATGTCTCACCGGCTTTAGTGCAAGTGGGAGATTGTTGGGATTTGTGCCCCTAAGCCTCGTAATTGATTAGTTAATTAATTTAATTATTATACAATATTAATTTATCCATTGACACAAAAATCCAAGGTTATTGCATGAAGTCTTGAACATGTATGTAGTTAACATACAAGTGGATCATGTTCAAGAAATAACCTAAAGGCCCATAGTATATGGATAAGGTTGGGTGCCTTATCTTGGTGACACTATGGATACGACCCACTTTGTAATAGTTACAAATGGTTTGATCCAAACCACTCATGTGGAGACATGTGAGTGGGAGTATCCTATACAAAGAGTTTGTATAAGATCGAACCGTGAAATATTTAATCTCTTTTTGTAAATCTGTTAATTAATGAGATTAATATTTCATAGGATGATCATGTGCAACTCAATCTTAATCCTGAGTGACTTATGAACTTGTCTGTGAGGTCAGTCCTTTGATATGCATGGGCGAGAGTGGCTTGAGTTACTGACTCAATAAGCCTACTATTTTGGGGATTTGACTAAATGGGGAGTTGAAAACATAATTTCACAAGATAGAATTCACTCCTTCCCAAATAGGGTAAGTAGATGATGAAGGATCTCATACATACATGCGCAGCGGAAACGAAAGAAGATCGAAATAACAATCTAGATGCATATTAGAACCTAGGATTAAACATGCATTACCATACAAAATGAATTAAAGAAGAAGGAAAGAAATTACCTTTGTAGCTTTTCTTCCTTTCTTGAAATTGCTCCCATTTGGACCATCAAGAGGTCTTTCTAGCTATTCTCTAAGGCTTGGAATAGAGTGGTGAGACTATTTAAAGAAGGAAAATTTAGTTTCTCAAAAACTTCAAAATTTTCAAGATTTTTTTCAAGAAGAAGAATAAATGAACAAAGGCTTTTTTTTAAAAAAATAAAAATAAATAAAAAAGCAAATTGCATGCAACTTTTGCATGTCTAAGTTCACCAAAAGTTGACAACATACATCTCACTAATGCATGCCAAGGATTATGTGTCAAAGTGTCGAATTTTGAGATTAATTAAATGTTCCACTCTTCAAGTTAGTGAATTTTTCTACTAATTTGGTAAGAAACATTAATTTAATCTCATGGTCAACCATTCTAGAAGATTTGACTAAAACAACTCTTTGACTAGCTCGGGTCAAAGTCAACTATTTGACTTCTTCCGGAAACCGACTGCTTGAATAAATCCATGTCTTCGATTATTCATAATTTCAATATTTAAATCCCATTTAAATATTTTTGACCAAATCTCTCAATTGATATCATATATCAATTACTTAATCATATCTCATATGATTAACCTAATTTGAACAATTCAAATCATTTCTTCTATTTATTCCAAGTTTATTCTTATATGAGCTAGCTAGAGGACCTTATGGATCTACAGATCATGAGCTCCAACTATCCGAGATTAACCAGTTAAACTTTTTAACCTAGTTAACCAACATTCGTTAACTACCAGGTCACTCCACTAAAGCTCGTAGCTGCACTCTCCTCACTGTAGATATATTATGTCCATTTGATATAACCATGATTGGTAAGTTGAGCCTTCACAGGTTGTTCGTAATTATAGTTGGGTCAAAATTACCATTTTACCCCTATGATTACCTCTTATTCCTTAAGTTCCACTGATCCTCTAATGAACAATGATTTGTAGTCTAACTTCCAAATCAAAAGTCCTCTCAAACCCCATTTGAGAGGGTGACACCTATTGTTCAAGACCTGAATTCAGCACTTAAGAGAATAACCTCTCTACTAACCCAAAAGAGGGTAGGAGTGAATTCCTTCTTGCACCCTATGTCTCTAGTTATCTACCTGGTCTTACCCCTGAAATGGAAGGCATATTGAGCCAGCACTGTTGAACTGCTCTCACCAATGCAGATCTAAGGATAATCCCGAGTAAACAGAAGTTCATAGTTAGCTCAGGATGAAGATCGTGTTGCTTAGGCCATTAAAGTTGAGATAGTTAGTTTTAGACAGTAAACGGTGTTATAAAGTAAAAGTGACTATTTCATGGTCTAATCTTATGCAAACTCTTTGCACATGACGCCCCCACTCGCATGTCTTCACATGAACGAATTAGGACCACTTCGTTTGTACTAGTTACAAAGTGGGCCGCATCCATAGTGTCCCCAGAATAAGGCGCCCAACCTTATTCATATACTATAGACCATTTAGACTATTAACTTAAACTTGATCCAGTTTTATGTCTCTATATAAAATTTGAGTCTCATGTAACAGTCTAGGATCCTTTGATGATTGGATTTAGATTTAGTAAGAACATTTTATAGAATCAATAACTACTTATTGATTATAAATTTCAGTAACAACTTTATTCAATGATAAAATTATATTTGATATTTATAAACTTTGAGTTAGGACATAAAACTCAACAGATGAGTAGTTCCCTTAAGTGCTAACTTCGGGTCTTGAACAAGAGGTCCCACTTTCTCACTGGCCCGAGAGGGACTTAGTTTATGGTTGGATCATAAACAAATTGTTCACTAGAGATATCAGTGGTACTCAAGGATAAGAGGTAATTACAGGGGTAGAACAGACATTTGACCTAGGTGTAATTATGAACAACTCGTGAAGGATCGACTTGCTTATACTAATTATATCCATGGACACAACTTGTCCTACAGTGCATAAGAATTCAACTATGGGTCTATAGTGGTTTGCCCTGTAACTAATGAATGAAGATTAATTTAATTAAAGCGTTTAATTAATTAATCTAGGATGATTGAAGCTTATAATCTGTAGGTACATAAGGTCCCCTTGTGCTCACCAAGGACCAACAAGGATCAACTATGTTGAAAGAAAAATTTGAAATGTTCAAACTATAACTTTATAAAATGGAGAGTTAATTTATTTGAATATGATTCAAATAATTAATTAGTTATTTGGATGAAATCCATATCAATAAATAGATGGAGAATTAATTAATTAATTAATTAAATAATTTGAATTGAATTCAAATAATTAATTATTTAATTTAGATGAGATTCAAATTAAAGATTCTGCAAAAAATAAATATTTAAATAAGATTTAAATATTTTAAATAATTTAATATGAGATATTATTTGGATAAATATTTATTAATATTGAATATTATTAAATATTTAAATTAAAATCTCTGTAGAGGGGTTATCCTAATAGGATTAGGAATAACCCATAGAGTTCTATAAATAGGGCTCTTGGGAGCCCTCATAGAACACATCTCACTAGAAGAATAATCTCTACAATTACTCTAAATGTCTTCATCTAAAAATTCTCTCAATTTTCTTAGAAAAGTGCTGAGAAAATTCTTCTTCCCGCTTCCCGTTCCCTTTATTCTTTCAAGAAGCAGTTCCCACAAACCGGATCATTGCCAAAGTCATAGCAAATAATATCTCTTGGAAAAGGAAGACTACAAGGAGAAGACTATCGGTTCGAGGGGAGATTTTTCTGAAATTATGGATCGGCAAAGAGATTTCTCTGAAATTATAGATAGGCAAAGGCATGATGCTTAACCTTTTCTTAATTTTTTGTTTTTTTAATTCTTTCAAGAAATCAAAGAACATGATCACATGCTTCCGTTGGGATTCAATTCCCTTTAATGCTCTGATGCAATCTGTTTGATGATTACGTCACCTATCTGCACAATTTCTCTAATCAGATGATATTTTTGTTCGACGTGTTTGTCCCGCTTATGGCTTCTAGGTTCTTTGGATTTTGCAATTGCACCATTATTATCATAGTAGAGAGTGATAGGCAGATGCATATTTGGAACAACTTCCAGATCTGCTAAGAACTTCTTGAGCCATACTATTTCCTTCGCCACTTCACATGCAGCTACGTACTTAGCCTCCATACTGGAGTCAGCTATACGACCTTGTTTAATACTCCTTCATACTATTGCTCCTCCGTTTAGAGTGAACATTGACCTGACGTATATTTCCTCGAATCTATGTCGGTCTGAAAATCAGAGTTAGTGTATCTAGTAAGGATCAGATCTTTAACGTTATACACGAGCATATGGTCCCTTGTTCTCCTTAGATACTTGAGGATATTTTTAACGACTGTCCAATGATCATATCCAGGATTGGATTGAAACATGTTGACTTTCCCTACTCAATAACATATGTTAGGTGATTGCACCACTTTATATGTTAACCTCAAGTGTATGGGTCAAGTTATAATATAAGACAGTAAAGTCCGAATATCGTTCCACTGAAGATCCAATTGTGAAGGTTTATGTTACTTAACTATTATAGAATTGAAGCAATTTTATTTTAGGATTGGAATTGAAGTTGTGAATTATGGAAAATATAAACTAAATAAGGGAAGTAATAAAGTGAGAAATACAAGAGTCAAAGAGAGTTCTAGGGTAATGAATTCTTGTTTATTTCATCATGCAATATTCTAGAATTCATGGATTTTATTGTAATTCATATGCCTAAGTCTAGAAACTTAATTCCAAGTTATTTTCTCTCAAAAACAACTTTTTCTCATGCAACTTAATTGATTACCAAGCTCTTGAAACCAATACAAATTACATAGCATTAAGAATAGTCTTTAGTAACTTTTATTGTCAACCTAAGTACTCTTGTGATAGATTAACCACAATCCATTGTTATAGATCTAGTTAGACATACAACCTTTCAACCATATATCTAATCTAACATGTGAAGATGGCCAATCCACAAGAATTAAACACAATAACAATGAAAAGCATAATCATTCCAACAAAATCATGAAAGTCTACAATATCAACATGAATTTATAAACAATTCATCAAAACCCTAAAACTAAGGAGTTTAGCCACTCATAGCTTGAAGCAACATGTTTAAACAATATAAACAAAGAAAGAGTGTAAAGAAAGGAAAACTCTACTGAAAAGAGGTTCTTGATTGAGGCAGCACCGTCACAATCTCCTTGGCTCTCATGTTGGAACTTGAATGGCACCACGACTCTCTTGAAGTCTTTTCCTCTTCCTTGCAGCTAATTCACTCTTTGAGGCTCTTTTATGAACTCTCACTCAATTGGCTCCTTTTTGTGTCTCTTTTGGTCTGTAAATTGATCCTTAGGGCTGCTGGAAATCCCCTAATTTATAGAGTTGGCTGCCCAAAAGACTTTCCAAAAATAACAAAATTTTAATTAAGGAATATTAGCGTCGCGGGGTTGCTAATTATGGGAACACAGCGCCGTGGTGTTGTTGCTGTGTTGCAGCAGACCTGCTCTCTGGAAATAGCCCCGCGACAGCGCCATCTCGACGCCTTGGCGTTGCCCGATTTTGGAAAATTGTTGTTTTTCTTCTCTTTTTCGCTGTGTTCCGCTCGGTTTTGATCTTTTGGTCTTCTCTTCTAATTTTCCTCATTTTAACTTGAAAACCACTAGCAAACAAGTGAAATCTAATATAAACTCCCTTAATTTGAGAGAATAGAAAGCACTTTTCAAGCGCTTTTCATTAGGTCGTGTACATAGCCATGTCATACATCAAACTTCTAATTGCTGATTCATAGGGAATACGTCTCATATCCTCAACTTTTTGAGGTGTCTTAGGACACTGTTTCATTGACAGATGAATTCCATGTCTAAATGGTAATGGATCTCTTATAAAATTCTCTGCATCTTATATCTAGACAACATTTTGTCAATATAGGATGCCTGAGACATAGCTAAAGTCTTGTTCTTGTGATTGCGAACTATTTGAATTCTAAGAACATACTGAGTCTCTCCAAAATATTTCATTTGGAATTTGGTAGCAAGTCATTTTTTAATGTTAGTCAGGAATCCTACCTCGTTCTCAATGAGAAGAATATCATCAACATACTGAAAGAGTTAGAAATATAAAAATGGAAGGAATTAGGATCTAAAGCACTCTAATTACATCAATTTAAATATTAAATATGCTTGAACAAAAATGAAAAACAAAGGCAGTAACACTTATTGTTGTAGCTCAAATTTGTTTCAAAATTCTCCAAATTTCTGATCATGAACATTTCGCGGACCACCATAAGAGTCTTTCTTGTTATTCTCAAGTCTTAGAACGGATGGTGACATGCAAGTTGAGTTGAAATTGGAGCAATTTGGTGAAGAACACACAATTTTCAGTTTTTGGAGTATGAGTATTTTCAGCAAAATAATACTTAATTGCCAACCTATTTTTCAAATTTTCTTCTTCTATTTAAAGAAGAAATCATGCAAATCAAATTTGCTGAAATAAGGTGGTGAATAAGGTGGTGAAATTGAAAGTGGAAGAAGAGGCTGAAGATGAGGTCTCCACCTTCTACTTCAACATGCATGGTGGGATTCTCCAATTTCTCAAATTGGATTGAAATCCAATTTTTAAAATCAATTTTAAATAATATTAATTTAAATAATAATTAATTAATTATATTAAATTAATAATTTTTCCATTTTCCTCGCAATTTTAAATTCGATGAATCTCTATTCATCGGAGTAATCATTTAAATATTCTCAATCTGCAAATTCATTTAATTCACAATTAAACGAACAAACTGTAAAATTTCCTCATTAATTGAATTCAAACAATTCAAATTTTTTCAATATACTATTCTAAGGTTTAGTCCATGAGCTAACAAGGGGACCTAATGGACCTACAGATCATGAGCTCCAACGATCCAAAATTAACCAACTAAACTCTTTAACATAGTTAATTAACATTCGTTAACTACCAGGACACTCCATTAAAGCCCAGTAGCTGCACTCTCCTAACTATACGTATATTTCTGTCCACTTGATATAACCATAATAAGTAAGTTGATCCTTCAGAAGTTGTTCATAATTACATTTAGATCAAAATAACCGTTTTACCCCTATAATTACATCGGTTCCTTAAGTCTCACTAATCCTCTAATGAACAATTGATTTTTGGTCCAACAAACAAATCGAGTCCCTCTCGGGCCAATGAGAGGGTGGGGCTCCTTGTTCAAGACCCCGAGTCAGCACTTAAGAGAACAACTTCTCTACTATCCGTAAATAAAGTAGGAGTGAGCTCCATCTTGCAGGACTACGTCCCTTACTATCTACCTGGTCTTATCCCTAAAATGAGGGGCTTATTGAGTCTGCAAACTCGGGCCACTCTCATCCATGCAAATTAAAGGATAATCTCAAACTAATAGAAGTTCATAGTTAGCTCAGGATTAAGATCAAGTTACCTAGGTCATTAGGTTGAAATAATCAGTTTTAACAATAAACGGTGTTATAAGGTAAAATTGATTATTTCTTGGTCTAGTCTTATGTAAACTCATTGCATAGGATGTCCCCACTCACATGTCTCTATATGAAAAATTTAGGATCACATCGTTTGTATCAAATACAAAGTAGGGCGCATCTATAGTGTCCCCAGGAAGGTACCCAACCTTTAACCCTATACTATAAATCATTTTGACTACTTAAACTTGATCCACTTTTATGTCAACACATAAAGTCTAAGTATTCATTTTATAGCTAAAGATTCTTAGTTTATTGGATTTAATAAATGCAATTCACATATTCAATAACAACTTTACTAAGTAAATCTCGATAACAACTTTATTGAGAATAAGTTTCATAATTTACAAACTACAAGTTTTAGGATATAAAACCCAACAAATTCCCACTTTGACTAAAAATTCAATCAGTAAAAATATCTAATGTTGAGTTTACAGAGAAAAAACAAATAAGTACAATAAACTAGGGCATCGCATACCCAATAACTTTCTCCCACTTGTCCTCATTTGCATAACTCAAAGTCCTAGACTCACCAAGTGACCCTCAAACACTTTAGCCATGAGGGCCTTTGTAAATTGATCAACAATGTTGTGCTCTAACACAATCTATTTGACAATTACGTCACCTTTCTACACAAATTCTCTGATGAGATGATATTTTCGTTCAATGTGTTCACCACACTTATGGCTTCTAGGTTCTTTGTAATTTGCAACTGCACCGCTAGTATCACGATAGAGAGTGATAAGCATATGCATATTTGGAACAACTTCCAGATCCACTAAGAACTTTTTGAGCCATACTGCTTCTTTTGCTGCTTCACATGCAGCTACGTACTCAACTTTCATAGTGGAGTCAGCTATACAACCTTGTTTAATACTTGTCCATACTATTGCTCCTCTATTTAGGGTGAACACTGATCCCAACGTAGATTTCCTCGAATCTATGTCAGTCTGAAAATTAGAGTCAATTTATCCTATAAGGTACTTGAGAATATATGATCATATAGTCCCCCATTTTCCTTAGGTACTTGAGAATATTTTTAACAACAATCCAATGATCATATCCTAGATTTGACTGAAAACTTTTTACTATGCCTACTGAATAGCATATGTCAGGTCGTGTACATAGCATGGCATACATCAAATTTCCGATTGCTGTTGCATAGGGAATACATCTCATATCCTTAACTTCTTGAGGTGTCTTAGGATATTGTTCCTTTAATAGATGAATTCCATGTCTGAATGGTAATAAATTTCTCTTGGAATTTTGCATTTTATATCTAGACAACATTTTGTCAAAATATGATGCCTGAGAAATAGCTAACGTCTTGTTTTTGCTATTCCTAACTATTTGGATTCCAAGAACATACTGATCCTGTCCCAAATCTTTCATTTGGAATTGTGTTGCCAACCATTGTTAGTCAGGAATCCTAGCTCATTCCCAATGAGAAGAATATCATCTCATATAATACTAGAAATGTGACAGTTGTGTTGATGATCTTTTTGTAAACACAGGACTCATCAACATTTTGTTCAAAACCATAAGATTTGATCACAATATCAAACCTTATATTCCAAGATCGAGATGCTTGTTTTAACCCATAAATGGATTGTTTAAGCTTGCAAACTTTTTGCTTTTGACCCTATTCTATAAACCCCTTTGGTTGAACCATATAGATACTCTTTTCAAGATAGCCATTCAGAAAAGTTGTCTTGATATTCATTTGTCAAATTTCATAATCATAAAGAGTGGTAATGGACTAGAGTATTCTAATCGATTTTAACATAGCAACATGAGAGAAGGTTTCTTCATAGTTCACCCCCTCTCTTTGGATAAAACCCTTTGCTACTAATCAAGTCTTATAGGTCTGTATCTTACCATCTTGGTCTCGTTTTCTTTTGTAGATCCATTTATAACCAATAGGTTTTATCCCACTTGGTTAATCTACAAGTTCCTAGACCGAATTGAAGTACATAGACTCCATTTCGAGGTCCATGGCTTTGATCCACTAGTCTCTGTCAACATCCTTCATTGCCTGTTTATAGGTCAATAGATCCTCTATACCATCATTAGGTATGACGACTTGAGTTTCTGCTAAACCCATGTAACGGTCAGGTCCATGAATAACCCTCCCACTACGTTGAGGCACTCTAAACTCTTGAGAAGAATGTGTTCTATCAACAATTCTTGAAGAAGGACTAGCTTGATCAACAACTCTTGTTGATTCGTTTGTAGTTTATTTGGAAATTTCACTTATTACTAGTTTACTGCGAGGTTGATGATCTCTAATGTGGTCTTCCTCTAGGAAAATAGTGTTTGTTGATACAACCACTCTATTTTTTTGAGGATCAAAGATTAAACCACCTTTTATCTCTTTGGGATATCCTACAAATAGGCATAATTTTGTACGACGTTCTAACTTTTTAGTATCTTGTACCGACACATGTGTTGGACATCCCCAAATTCTGAAGTGACGTAAACTACCTTTACACCCTCTTCGTAATTCATGTGGTGTTTCTGAAACACTTTTATAAGGTACACTGTTCAAAATATACATAGCAATCTCTACTGCATGTCCCCAAAATGAATTAGGCAACTGAGCATAGCTCATCATTGATCGAACAATGTTTAACAAGGTTTTATTTCTCCTTTCCAATACACCATTTTGCTGAGATGTACCTGGCAAAGAGAGTTAAGACTTAATTCCATGTTCTATCAAATAGTCTTGGAATCTTAAGTCCATATACTGTCACACCCCTTCCCAAACTACCCTCCTGTAGCCCGAGACAGAGCGTGAGGACAGCAGTCATCGGCCTTATTATCGACTTCTACTGTCGAACTTCCCTTATGCCCATTTAACCACACTTCCTAGGATGGCGATACCAATAACTCTTGACAAACCTTGACTTCGATCGGCAACGGGAACTGTCATGCTACCTGAAAAATGAAAAACATGTGAAAGGGTGAGCTAAAAGCCCAATGAGTGACAGATTTTGTAAAACTATCCTTAGTTCGAAAGAGGCATGTACAAAATATTGTACACCGTAATCATAAAACATGGATTCAAATCATCATTACCGCACAATTGTACTTTTCAACTTCTTAATCAAATAACATAAGTACATTCCAGAATAGTTGTACATGAAATCAATTCGTTCTCTAAGAATTTTCCTTAGTTGAGGCGGAGCAAGACTTGACGCTCTCAACATCGAAAACCTTTTTAGAAATTTTCCTTAGTTGAGGCGGAGCAAAACTCAACGCTCTCAACGTCGAAAACATCCTTAGTTGGGGTGGAGCAAGACTCAACACACCCAACGTCGAAATCATTCCTGGCTCGATGGGAGCAGAACTCGACGCACCAACAATATCAACCTCTATGTGCACATAGGAATATGGCGGGCTGCCCAAGTACCTTCTCCATGTCCCTCAGTGCTGGGTCACGGGGAAATTCACATGCTTTCTCATGTCCTTCAGCATTGAGTCTCCTCTAAAACATTTTAGAAACCAACATTTCACATAATTAGTTCATATGAAACCTTTCATGAAAAATAAGATTTTTTTCTCGGTAAACTACATTTCACAACATGCTTTTCAACAATTTATAGAAAACAGATAAGACATGCCTTGTGAACTATATATTCAAGCATCATGCTTTTCAAATAAACACTTTTCATCAAATCATAGCTCATAATAAAATCAGAATAACATTTCCAATAAAATATTTTCAAAGAAAGAAAGGTGTCACTCACAAAACACTTTAAGGATAGTTTCTCCTCTATTCCGCTATTTCCTCTTTCCCGAGCTTCTTGGGCGCAGCGTTCTGATCCTGGAACGCAAGGCCTTATATTCCACTAGTAGCTTGGTTGGTTGCAACCCTGCCCTTGGACGCAAGGTTGATAGCTAACGCGAGGTGCATCCCGACTCTTCCTTACTTCTCTTTTTGGATGCGTCGACCGCCCAATGTCCGACTTGGACGCATCATTCACCTTGAAACTTAAATGCAAGGCTGACCCTTTAAACGCAAGACAATTTCTTTAACATAAGATATAGCTAAGTTGTCAAGAATATCTTATTCCTTGGCCGCAGACTTCTATTACGGACACAAGGATTCCTCCTTTCTCTCAAGAATTCTTACTTCAGCATCATTAGTCACTCCTTTTCTCTCAAGGTCCTATTTATAGCTTTGGAGTAGAGGGCTGGTCATACTACTTGTCCTCTCTTTCTGCCACTTGTTTCCACATGCACGCTGCAACTTAACCAACCATGTATTTATCCAAGCGTCACCTTGCATGAAATACTTAACATGCCTTCTAACATCTCCCGTTCATAAGGTGTCAAGTTTATATGAAGCCACCTAGCCTTTATAAGCTTATCTCATATGCCCAACATATTCTAATATACAAACTATTCATTCAATCATACTGCCCCTCTACGTCCACTGAATTTTCTTTAAGGTTTTAGCTTCATTATTTACTTTCTTTACTCTTCGCCATAATACCTTTGAACCCATTTCTCCACCGCTTACCACTAGGCGTCAATGTCCCAAACGCACACTACAACCTTACCGCATCGTACCATGCGTCCATCTTTCTTCCCTTTAAGCTCTTGGTTACATCCTATGCGTTTACCCAAAATCAAAGTTATGTTTCCATTTACCATGGAATTGAGCTCCTCAACGCATAGCGCATAGCAACCCTTCGATCATAGTTACACACTAAATGTCCTTATATTTGGGCATAGACTTCTTTATCAACACCAAAATTCTTACTAACGCATAATAAACCTTCAACGCATGCTGCTCACGCCTTAAGGTTCCTCGGCTTCTCTTTTCTTTCTAGCTTAACACCCTCCAAAGCTAATCCCATAACTTGTTAATTTCCAAGACTAAGTGTGAGCCATGCATTTCCTCTTTTTTCTAATTCTTGTTTCCCTTTTCAAAATTCAGTATCAAATTCCCTTCAAATTAAAATACCATGCTTTAACGCTTTACCATCTATGCATTAACTGGACTATGCTAAAAAATACATCTAAATTTTTAACTAATTCCCAAACTATGCCTTCAGTTCTTCATTCTCACTCTTCGTGGAATATCTATTCTTTTCCTAATATTATGCGTTTAACTAGTATTACTTCTTTTCTTCTTTTCTTACTAGCCATCTTAAAAACTCTGAGTTAGGGTCTTACATATACTCCCCACCACAATTTGATCGTAGTGTTTTTATAGTTCTACCTAATAGGTTTTCAACCTCAGCCTTGTACTTTTTGAACTTTTCAAAAGCCTAAGACTTATGATGCTTTAGGTAAACATAGTCATGCCTTGAATAATATCAATAAAATTGATGAAATATTCATACCCTCCTCGTGCTTTGACATTCAAAGGACCGCAAAGGTCTGAGTGTATGAGTTCTAAGGATTCTTTGGTTCTTAAATCTTTTTCAATAAGATCCTTTTGTTATCTTACCCTCAAGACGAGATTCACATGAAGGTAAAGAGTTATCTTTTTAACTGATTTAGAAGTCCACTTTTTACTAATGTCCCAATCTTATTGAGATTAATGTGACCAAGTCTTAAATGCCAAAGATAGGTATTAGAAGAAACTTTTTGCCTTTTATTTTGTGTTTCAGTTGTTTTAAACATCTCAATATTTAAAATAGCTTTTACTTTGGTAGGTTTTAACTTATATAAGTTGTTTTCTAAATATGCAGAACAAATATGAATACCTTTTTTTCTAATGAATGCTTCATTTGTCACACTCCCTCCTGGGTACCCTCTTAACTTAGGAGAAAATGTGAGGACAACAGACACCGACTCTTTTACGGTATCTACTGTCAACCTTATACCTTGACCAATCACCTAATAAGCAGATACATATACAATAATTGAACATCAATCTTTAACCAGAGTTAAGCTATCTTAAAAATACTGATTTACATTCAACCTTTAATTTACATAAGTTCACTAATCACCGCCCTTAACCCTCTATATGTAGAAAAGGTCAACTATTTACAATGCTCTAAATTCATAGACGCCGATGGTGGTAGGCCCAGACGAGTTGCTGTGTAGGCTAAGCACCCTGGACTCGCTCGCTACCTGGAAAATAGAAAAACAGGGAAAACGTGAGCTAGTTTGCCCAGTGAGTGACTTATTTAGTAAAAACCTTCCTTTAACTCGGAAACTAATCAAAACTGTAATCAATTTATGACAATAAGTAAATAACATCAGTTCATTCCCATATCCAAGCAAAACATGCTCAAGTAGTGTTGTCATACCATATATGTTCTTTTTCAAAAAGAAACATGAAAATTCAATATATTTCAAAAACATTTTCCTTAGTTGAGGTGGAGCGAAGCTCAACGCTACTCAACGTCGAAAACATCTTTAGTTGGGGTGAAGTAATCTCGACACACCCAACGTCGAATATCCTTAGCTGTGTGGAGTAATCTCAACACAACAACATTTATCATACCTTTATGTGTACATAGATATCATATCCTGGGTTAACCGAATACCTTCTCAAGTTCTTTAGTACCGGGTCCCATATATGAGATTTAGGCCACCCACATGCCTTCGCCGAGTCCTTCAGCATTGGGGGTTATTTCTATACTCAGGTTACCCACATGCCTTCTCTGAGTCCTTCATCATTGGGAACCATTTCTACCTACATGTCTTCTCTGAGTCCTTCAGCATTGGGAGCCATTTCTATATCCCGGCTACTCACATGCCTTCTCCGAGCCCTTCAACATTAGGAGCCTCTTCTAAACATAATTAAAAAACAACATGCTTTGAAAATAACATACTAAAAATTCACGAGTTTATAATATCTCACACTTTCACAAATTTCTTAACAATCATCATGCTTCCATAAAATCATAAATTAACAAATAGCATGCCTTTCGTAAAACTCGGTTACCAACTAGCATGTTTCAAATATTTCCAATGCAAAACCATAATATACATTTACATGGAAACACATGCTTCCTTAAAGCAAGTAATCATCATAGCATATTTAAAACCCGTGAAAAGCATAAACATAAGAGCATGGTTCCAAGCAACAGTAAATAACATGAAAATTTCGTATAAAGTATGCTTATTTTGAATAAAATTGTCACTCATTACTTGTCCCGGACCCTTAAAGGGTTATACGCCTTACCTAGCTCCTCCCCACTTGAAATTGTTTAATTTCCTTTGTTAGATTCCTTAGAATTCTCATTAAAGTGTAGAAAATATGTCTTAAGTATTAAGATAAAACTCACTAGCGAGACCAACTACTGACAAAATTATAGAACTAGAGAGACTTGTCCAAATCAGCGAGATATGCACTAGCGAGACTAGGCAAAACCAGTAGGACTTACTTGACTAGCGAGACTGGCGAGAGTAGTGACACCGATGAGACTAGCGAGACCTAGTGAGAGTTGTGAGTCAAAAAGCCACCAGCGACACCAGTGAGACTCGTCTCGCTGCTCACCCTTACGCCTTCAGTGTCTCTGTTTTTTTCTAGCGAAACCTTTCTCATTCTGTTACTTTCTTCCCTTCTGTCTTTGCTTCTATCTATCAAAAGTTGTATTTCCAGCCCGAATTAGAACTTCTTCCTTCTACAAACTTGTAAAGAAATGTGTTTTCTAGCTTACCTCAAAATTCCATAACTTAATGCCTCTTCGTTCGTTCGATAATTCAAATTTACTTTGCCTTGCTCTAGATCACGCGAAAAATCGGTATCAGCCACTTCCTCCTATATTTAAACCTGTTTCTCTTCACATTCAGCTCAACCATCCTTCACAAAAGTTATTAAGAATTGAATTAGCTTACTAACCTCAAATATCCAACTTCAAAATTAATTTCTTCTGTTTGCTATTCACCAAACATCAGACCTTGTTCAGGTTTCGCGACAGCAGACAAGTCTTCCATTCCAGTTTCAATTACACCTCGAATTTTATTGGAGTTCTTCTCTAATCTGCCCTAAACACCTTCTTCTTTCTCCCTTCGACATGCAGCTACAAGGTTGGGTTGGTTGAAGCTTTTGAAAATGGGCAAAATGATTGAAAATCTCAGCTTATACACATATACGAGGCTGCCGACTTACTTCCCACTATCAAACATTTCTTTTCTTTTTTGTTTTTTTTTCTTTTTCTTCTTTTTCTTTTCTTCTTTCTTTTCCTTATATTTCTAAAAGCCATCTTTTTTCATTTTTGTTTTTATTTTTTTTTTAAAGAAATAAAGTAACTCCTAAACTCAATTTACCTCGTAATGATTTAGAATTCACTTACCAAAAATATTTATGGTTTTCTTCACTTCTTCCTGCAATCTACAAGAGGGAAAACAATTTAGTATACATCGGTACTATGTACTTACGTTTAGTAATTACAAATGAAAATAGGGTTTACATCATTTACATCAAAAGATACTTTATACATATGTTCTAACAAACAAAAGATAAATATTAAATTCCTACTATTAGGAACATAAAGTACATTTTCTAATAAAATTTATCTCTCCGAAGAAGAACTTCATATCTCCCACTGTTTTGGCCGTGATGATCCCCCCTGATCCAACCTTGAGAGTTATCTAGCCATCTTTAAGTTGCTTCCAGGAACTAGTTTCTTGAAAACAAGAACAAACATGATTAGTGGCTCCTGAATCCAATATCCAGGTGAAGTAATCATTCTCCAATAAACAAGTTTTAACAACTAGTAAATTATATTTTCCTTGTTTTTCCTTTTCAACCCTTTTGTTTACAAAGATATTTAGGGTAATTTCTCTTTTAGTGCTCATCTTTATTGCAGTAGAATTACTTTCCTTTGTCTGCAACTTTTTTCTTGCCTTTGAGATTTGTAGTGGCTTTCCATTTACCCTTTTTCTTCATCACCTTTTTATTTGAAGAAGATGGCCAGACTTAGTCCCTACAAACGATCCTCTCTGTAACTTTTGGAAATAACATTTGCTTCTCCTTCACGTCCTTTTGATTTTGTTATGGACAGAAACGTTTGGAGCTCATTGAAAAGAAAAGTCAAATTCTACTCTATCTTATTCATCACCGCATTGGTGCGAAATGATAGAAACTCTTCGGAAGAGATTCTAGTATAAAGCTGACTTGACTCCTTTCATCTATGAGAACACCATTTAACCTCTGCTATGTTGAAGTGGACCATCATGTCCAGAACTTGTTCCCTAGCAAAGGTTCCTTCCTTCATGCGGAAGTTGTAAATGTATTTAATAGCATCATGCTGGACTGATGAGTACGGTTGTCCAAACATCACCTGCAGTGAGTCCACGATTTCCTTGGCGGTCATCATGATCTCATGCGTCTTGGACAATACTTTAGATATGCTTGCCATGATATAGACTTGAACTTTATCATTGACCCTTATCCACCTGTCAAATGCATCCCCAACACTTTAGTTTGCATTTGAGCTAGGAGTTAGAGAACATTCCTCTGTTAAAACAAACCATAGATCATTCATAACTAGTATAGTGTTCAGGTTTGATTTCCAAGTACTCTAGTTATCTCCATTAAGTTTATTAGAAGCAAGTAGTTGAATGAACGAAGTAGACATTGTTGGAAAAGTAAATGTTTGTTTAGTGAATTGCAAAATAATTCTATATAATCCAATCAGTTTTGGCAAGTAATAATATACCCATAATTTATTACTTTCAATGATACTTTAGTGATTTAGAATAACTGCTACCAAGGGGCACTCAATTACTCCTTCACTAAATCAACTTGATTAAATACTAATACTAGAATAACTCTTATTCCTATAGTATTTAATTATCATTTATTTGGTCAAAATACTTTCTAACACTTAGTAAAATTTTGTAAGTGTAACCTGCCATTTTCAGATTTCAGAGATCAGAATCAACAACCTTTTTTCAAAGGAAAGAGAATGCTGAAAACGGACCTAAGAAACCCTATCCATTTCTGGAGTTCACAATGTTATGAATCCCATGATACAAATCCTTCGATTGGTAGTGTCATATTAGGAAATGACTAGTAGGTGCATCATGGGAATCTCACGGTGTGATTTAATGGAAGAGACCATAGGATGTGTTGACACACTCCCTTCACCCACTTACTATGAACTATTTCCCCTATTCACCTTGTTATTGACTCATGCAAACACTTTCTGAATGGAGGACACTCCCACGGCGATGCAAAGCCAAGCATGAATCTCATGGTGTGAACTCTTAGGGACGTGAGAGCTAGTATATCATATATACAACTTTCCCATTGAAGTATTCTAATAGGCATATTAGGTATCTTTACTTAGTTATATCTTGGCTAATTAAATATAACCTAAGTCTAGGTTTTTATCCAAGTATAACTTTTATACTGGATTTAACCTACAATTTCCAAGTGATAAAAACCCTTTTTATACTGACATCACAAACACAAGCTCATAAAACTAGGTTTACATAAATTCAAGAAACGGGTTTGATCCCAACGTAGCAGGTATTCCGTAAACTGTCAATTTAAATCCTTCAGACTTAGATAGGATCTTGCCGGGTGAACTTTTGTAACCTTTGTTTTATAAGTTAACTAACTACTTTAGGTTTGTTAATGCTAAGTGAGCATGCATTTTATCTTTGTTATGGATTTTAAATGTCTAATTCATTTTATAACTCTTTATAAATGAATAACAATCTATAACATACATCACAAAATAGTATAACAACTTATATTAATTTTATGATAACTAGGACAAACGTACTATAATATATTATAACTATAACATACAAATATGCATGAAACATATTAATCCTATGGTGAGTTTTTAAATCTATATGGCATACTTTATGCACAAATAAATTTAATTTAATTAAAACACACATTCTAAATGCATAATTAATTAAACACACTAAAGTGGACCGGTTTTGGCATCTAAAAAGCTTAAAATAACTAAATTATTACAATTTGTAATTGAGAGATCTGCTTGAATCGCTCTTGAACACTTCGAACCGGCCCGAACCAACTTCAAACCGCTTGAACTAAACAAGGCTGAACCGATTGGAAAAAGCTAAATCAGATCGCCTAAGCCGTTCAACAACTTGCGCGGAACTTACTAGGAAAAGTCAAACTTATCGGGAAAAGTCAAACTCTCAGGTCTGCTGAACTTACCGAAAAAAGTTAGACTTACTGAGAAAAGTCAAACTTTCAGGTTTGCGGAACTTACTGGGAAAATTCAAACTTTCAGGTCTACAGAACTTACTGGGAAACGTCAACCTTTTCAAGTTTGCAGAACTTATTGGAAAACTGAACAAGCAGAACTCATAGGGAAGTCAAACTTATATGGAAAAGTCAAACTTTCAGGTCTCTGGATCAACGGAACTTATCAAGAAACTGAACCACAGAACTTACCTAAAAGTCTAATCGACGAAAGTTACCAAGAAACGAAGGCGCGAACCTTACCTGAATACTGAACCGCCAGAATTTACCAGGAAATGAACTGTGGACCAGCAGAACTTACCTGGAAAAGTGACAAAATGCTTTGAACCTTCTCCAAATTTCTCCAAATTACCACCTAGAATCAACTCTAATGACTCCAAAAAGTTACAATCATTTTTCACACATTAAAGGCCATTAACAAGCAGCTAATTACAATTATTACAACAAATTAAAGTTGAAATTAGATGCCAAAACTAGTGTAAAACCCAACTTTAACAACCATAACGTTCATCTCATGAAATTGCACCCACCAAGCTCAAATTAATGTAAATTTAGTGCTTTAATCATGCTCCGATACCAATTAAAAGAGTTAAAAATGTAAAAACGAAAGCAATTAGTGTCACACTGTAAGACCCTAACTCAGAATTCTTAAGATGGCTAGTAGGAGAAGAAGTAAGAAAAGAAGTAAGACTAGTTGAACGCCTAAATTTTAGGAAAACAATGGATATTCCACTGAGAGTGGGAATGAAGGATTGAAAGCATAGTCTGAAGATTAGTTAAAATTTAGATGTATTTTTTAGCATAGTCCGGTTAATGCATAGGTGGTAAAGCGTTAAAATGTGGTACTTTAATTTGGAAGGAATTTGATATTGAATTTTTAAAAGGGAAACAAGAATTTGGAAAAGAGGAAACGCATGGCTCACACTTAGTCTTGGAAATTAACAAGTTATGGGATTGGCTTTTGAGGGTGTTAAGCTAGAAACAAAAGAGAAGTCAAAGAACCTTAAGGCGTGAGCAGCATGCGTTGAAGGTCTATTATGTGTTGGTAAGGATTTTGGTGTTGATAAAGAAGTCTATGCTCAAAGACCAGGACATTTAGTGTTTAAGGTGACTATGATCGAAGGGTTGCTGTGTGTTGAGGGGTGGCTACCAACTATGCGTTGAGGGGTGGCTACCAGCTATGCGTTGAGGAGCCCGATTCCATGGTAAATGGAAACATAACTTTGATTTTGGGTAAACGTATAGGTTGTAACTTAAGAGTTCAAATGGTAGGCAGTTGGATGCATGGTGCGATGTGGTAAGGTACAAATACATAGTAGTATGCGCTTGGGACATTAACGCCTAGTAATATACGGTGAAGAAATGGTTTCAAAGGTATTATGGCGGAAGGTAAAAGAAGCAAGTAATGAAGCTAAAATCTTAAAGGATAACTCAGTGGATGCATAAGAACAATATGATTCAATGAGTAGTTTGTATATTAGAATATGTGGGCGTATGAGATAAGCTTATAAAGGCTAGGTGGCTTCATATAAACTTGACACCTTATAAGCGAGAAGTGTAGAAGTACGTTAAGTTTCATGCAAGGTGACGCTTGGATAAATGCATGATTGGTTAAGCATGCAGCTTGACGTGTGGCATGAAAATGGCAAAAAGGGTGGAAGAGTAGTATGACCAGTCCTTTACTCCAAAGCTATAAAGAGGATCTTGAGAGAAAAGGAGTGACTGATGATGAAGTAAGAATTCTTGAGAGAAAAGAGGAATCCTGGTGTCCGTAATAGAAGTTTGCAACCAAGGAAGAAGATATTCTAGACAACTTAGCTATATCTTGTGTTAAAGAAGTTGTCTTGTGTCTAAAAGGGTCAGCCTTACGTTTAAGTTTCAAGGTGAATGATGTGTCCAAGTTAAACCATGTGAGGTCGACGCAGTAAAAAAAAAAAAAAAAAAAAAAGGGAAGTAAGGAAGAGTTGGGATGCACCTCGCGTTAGCCATCAACCTTGCGTCCAAGGGCAGGGTTGCGACCAACCGAGCTGCTAGAAGAATATAAGGCCTTGTGTTCCAGGGTAAGAACATTGCGTCCAAGAAGCTCGGGAAAGAGGAAATAGCGGGAAAGAGGAGAAACTATCCTTAAAGTCTTTTGTGAGTGACACCTTTCTTTTTTTGAAAATGTTTATTTGAAATATTATTCTGATTTCATTATGAGCTATGATTTGTTGAGAAAAATGATTATTTGAAAAGCATGGTGCTTGAATATGTTTAGTTCATAAGGCATGTTTTATTGTTTTCTATAAGTTGTTGAACAGGATGTTGTGAAATGTAGTTATCGAGAAATATCTTGTTTCTTTATAAAGGATTTCATATGAACTAGTTATGTAAAATGTTGGTTTCTAAAATGTTTTAGAGGATGCTCAATGCTGAGGGACATGAGAAGGCATGTGAGTTTCCCCGGGACCCAGTATTGAGGGACATGAGAAGGTACATGGGCAACCCGCCATATTCCTATGTGCATATAGAGGTTAATATTGCTGGTGCGTCGAGTTTCGCTCCGCATCGAGCTAGGAATGTTTTCAACGTTGAGAGCGTTGAGTCTTGCTCCACCTCAACTAAGGGAAAATGTTAAAAACAAATTGATTTTATGTACAACTACTCTGGAATGTATTTATGATATTTGACTGAGAAGTTGAAAAGTATGATTTTATAGAAATGATGATTTGAATTAAGTTTTTGTAATATGATGATGATAACATGCCTGCTTTTGAACTAAAGATAGTTTACAAAATTTGTCACTCACTGGGCTTTTAGCTCACCCTTTCTTATGTTACCCATTTTTCAGGTAGCATGACAGTTCTCATTGCCGATCGAAGTCGAGGTTTGTCAAGCGTTAATGGTATGCCATCCTAGGAAGTGTGGTTAAACGGGCATAAGGGAAGTCCGACAGTGGAAGTTGATAATAGGGTCGATGATTGTTGTCCTCACGCTTGTCTCGGGCTACAGGAGGGTAGTTTGGGAAGGGGTGTGACACACACCCCCTCCTGAGCTATCCTTTTAACTCGAGAAGAGGCGTGAAGACAGCAGACCTCGACCTTTTACTACATCTACTATCAACTTAACTTCCTTCACAACTCATAAAAGTATAACTTACATCCAGGCAGTAAATAATATCTCAAAATTTAAAACTTTATAAATTAACAATAGAGTTTTATACACAACATCGCTCTCTTAGATCCCAATATGTACAATGCTAGGTCTAAGTACAAAATATTTACAAAGCTCAACTAAACATCAAATCCAGACGAGTTCGACGAGTAGGCTAAGCACCCCAGTTCCACTCGCTACCTGAAAGGTAGAAAACATTTGAAAGCATGAGTTAAATAGCCAGTGAGTAACAAGTTTTAAAAACCATTCTTGGCTTTAAAGCTTACTAAAATCGTGTTTATAATTCAATTCGTAAAGCATTGAAAACTTATAAACATTTGCATATGCTGTAAAGAATTTTCCTTTAGTTGAGGCGAAGTAACCTCTATGCTGCTCAATATCAAATACAACCTTAGCCAGGGTGGAGTAATCTCAACACGCCCAATGTCGAGAACAACCTTAGTTGTGTGGAGTAATCTCAACACAACAGCGCCGAAAACAACCTTAGTTGGGATGGAATAATCTCATCATACCTAACGTCGAATAACCTCAGCTGAGTAGAGTAATCTTAACACAGTAGCGTCAAATCTCCCTCTATGTGCACATAGGAATTGTGATCAGGGCTGCCCATGTACCTTCTCTAGTCCTTCAGTATTGGGGTCCAATATTAAGGTTGCCCATATGCCTTCTCCATGTCCTTCAGCATTATGGACCATCTTTTGAAAATAAAGTATGCTAAATTATTTATAAAAATGAGTTAAACAATTTTTAGAATTTCCAAAATATTTTTCAACAGCATGCTTTTACACAACCCAGCATTCCAGAGCATCATGCCCAAAACTAAGTAAAAGTATGTTCAGAAAATGTTGAAGAAACAAATACTTATGAATTCAATTCATGCCAGAAATTTCATATTTTGCAATAAACCGAGCATTTTGAGAAATATCAAGGATATAAATTGGTATTCGGTAAACAGAGAGTAATAATCATTTTAAAAGAATTTGTGTTACTCATTACTAGTCCTGAGCTCCTAATGGGTTATACGCTTCCCCGAGCTCTTCTCGGCCTGGGATAAATAACTCTTTTGTAAAAATTCCTCAAAATTCTCTTCATAGTATATCTCGAGTTATTTTAGATCAAAAAGGCTTACCGACTAGCAAAAATTAGCCAAAATGTCCAAAAATGGCAAACTGCCTTTAGGCATGTCCTATAGCACTGCAGCACACTCACCCGATAGCCTCAAACCCACTGCCTTTACTTTTAGCTGTCAAAAGTAATATTTCTTGTAAGAATTAGAGTTTCCTTCCTCTTACAAACTTGTAGATAAATGTCTTAGCTATCTTACCTCAAAATTTCAGCCTCTGTTTCTCTTTCTCGGCTAGATATTTCTAAATCTTTCCGCTTTACTCCAGTTTGCCTGATAACCGAACAAGCTTGAGTTTTTTATGAATTTCGAGTTCTTCCTCAAGGAGTTTCTTTTGGGCAGCCGTCTTGGTGAAACTAGACTCAATTTGGGAAAATTTGGTCGAAGAAAATCATAAATAGCATGAGCGGTTTCCTCACACTGACCTCTTCTACCGACCCTTCTATTTATAGACTTCCCAAAATTCCGCATGCAAAATCCTAGCCCGAAACCTCATGCTTGCATGCCATACTTAACCTTAAATTGACACAATTAAGCTTGCTTAATGATAACACTCAAATTGTGCTATCTCACTTCGCTTAATTCGGGATCGTTCTTACCTTTCTATCGATTTATTTCTTGATTTAGATAGGTTACGAGCATATGGGGCCTTCGGGATGGTTTATAGGCACTTCAAGTTTAAGTGAGATTATTAGCAAGCAAATTGAATTAAATGGAGGAGTAAGTCAACAAAGCAGCCTGGGCGCTGCGCTTTTTCCAGAAGGCATCTGATTTTGATCTAGAGACAGTGTCGCGACGCTGCATTATAGCGCCGCGATGCTATGAATGGTGACGGACGAGGTATCACATGGGCGTCGAGCGTCGCGGTGTTGGCCTATGGCCTCGCGGTGTTAGTCCAATTTTTGGGATAAACTGCCTTAGCCACCAGCCCTTCGGGAAGAGGAGCAGCATGAGTCCCAAGTCTGTTTTTGGAGTTTTTCACTGCATTTTTCCTTCTTTTCATCTTGAGGAGAATTTCTTTGAACAATTATTGGGTGAACAATTTTTGTATTGCAATTTTCTTATAATGAATTCTCACCTTGTTTGATGTTTCAATTGATTTCGCTTGAGATTATCTGACAAATTAGTCAACCATTTTAATTGGTAGTTAAAGATCTATGTTTAACACGTAATTGTTAGGTTTATAGATCGCCAAGTAGCAAAGGTTGAGTTAGGGTTGTAAATTTATTTGGCTATTCCAATCCGATTAGATTCATCTAACTAACTTAGGGAAGATTCCACTGTACACTTAATTAGGCTTTTCCTATTATTTTGTTTGTCTTAGCAATTACCTTTGAACTTAATGCTAATAGGTTTGCATGTCTAAGATGCCTTCCATCTAAGCATATTAATCTATTCGATCAATAGGACTTCCTTCTAGCCTTTCTAGAAGTGACTGGCTAAGTTTAATCTAAGAAAGATTGCACAACACTATTGTAATTAAGCCATGATTGAGTAACAAATTGAGAGTGGTCCACTTTCACTCCGAGCTAGGTTTTGTCAACTTGAATTTAAACCCAATTCGATTCCTTGCTATTGCTTTTCTTCCTTGTTATTGCTTTGTTAATAAAGTTAAACAAACGATTAAACACCCCCCTGGTTACTCAACAACAAATCCTTTAGGAGAAGAAAATTTATCAGCTCTCTGCGAATTGACTCGTTGCTGCGCTAATACTACTGAATTAGAGTACGGAACGGAACAATTATTTGGCCTAATTGAAAGCTTCGACAACTTTCAGTTTGCCACTTAACCCTTAAGTATTGGCTTTGCTTAGTAGTTAAGTCTTGGCTTTTCTTAATAGTTAAGTCTTGGCTTTGCTTAATCAAGAAGAATTAGTGATGCATCCTTTGGCAAGACTTTCTCCACACCTTCTTTTGAGGTTAGTTGGCTGCTTCCTAGACAACCATGCACATAGCCCCCCTTGGCCGACTTGGATGCATAATTCCCAAACACAACCTCCTTACTAACCTTAACCAATGCAAGGCTTAACTCACAAATGCAACACCCTTCCTACCAACCTCAAATGCATAGCCAAGCTTGCCCAATGCACCAACCACCACCCAACGCATAATCCCTCATGCTTGGGGTTCTGGTACCACCTAGCTAACCCTTCTTGCCAGCCATTCACACACTCAAGCTAAAGGCTCTCAGCCATTTCTCACTCAATCACCCGCCTACTTAGCTTGTCATTTTCCAAAGATAGAAGTACGACTTACAATTAGGATCTAGAGTAGTCTAATTACATCAATTTAAAGATTAAAGATGCAAACAAAAGCGAAAAACAAAGGAAGTAATACTTACTTGTTGTAGCTCAAATTTGTTTCAAAATTCTCCAAATTTCTGATCACGAACACTTCGTGGACCTCCATAAGAGTCTTCCTAGTTATTCTCAGGCCTTATAATGGATGGTGGGATCCAAATTGAGTTGAAATTGGAGCAATTTGATGAAGAACACACAATTTTCAGTTTTTGGAGTATGTGAGTATTTTCAGCAAAATAATACTTAATTTGTCACACCCCATTCCGAACTACCCTCCTGTAGCCCGAGATGGAGCGTGAGGACAACAGTCATTGACTTCCTTATCGACTCCTACTGTCGAACTTACTTTAGCTTTCCCATTTGACCACACTTCCTAAGACAACAATACCATTAATTCTTGACAAACCTCGACTTCAACCGGCAACGGGAATTGTCATGCTACCTGAGAAATGAAGAACATATGAAAGGATGAGCTAACAGCCTAGTGAGTAACAGTTGTTGGAGATATCTTACTTTAACTATAAAACTGATCATAATTTAAACATTGTCAACAACGCATATAAAATATCGATTCAAATCATATTAAAACATGCTCAAATGCCATTGTTAAATCATGCATGCTTATTTAAGAGAAAAATACTAAAAAATTCCATTCGTTTCAAATCATTCCCCTTAGTTGAGGCGGAGCGGTGCTGTCACACCCCATTCCGAACTATCCTCTCGTAGCTTGAGATGGAGCGTGAAGACAGCAGTCGTCAACTTTCTGGTCGATTCCCACTGTCGAACTTCCTTTATTCCCATTTAACTATGCTTCCTAGGATGGTGATACCATTAATTCTTGACAAACCTCGACTTCGACTGGCAACGGGAACTGTCATGCTACCTGAAAAAATGGAAAACATAGGAAAGGATGAGCTAACAGCTCAGTGAGTAACAAATTTTGTAAAACTATCTTTAGTTCGAAAATAGGCTTGTTAAAATTATTGTACACCATAATCATAAAACATGGATTCAAATCATCATTATCGCAAAATCATACTTTCCAACAACTTAATCAAATCACATAAATTCATTCTAGAACAGTTGTACATGAAATCAATTCGTTTTGAAAAATTTTCCTTAGTTGAGGCAGAACAGTGCTCTACCCTTCTCAACGTCGAAAACATCTCATATCATTTTCCCTAGTTGAGGCGGAGCCGAGCTCTACGCTGCTCAACGTCGATTATCCCTAGCTGTGTGGAGTAATCTCAACACATCAGCGTCGTATATTCCTCTATGTGCACATAGGTATTATAATCTGGGCTGCCCATATGCCTTCTCCAAGTCCCTGAGTATTGGGGTCCCATTTCCATATCCAGGCTACCCATTTGCCTTCTACAAGTCCCTCAGCATTGGGTACCTTTGAAACAATTTATAAGCGGGTTACCCAAGTACCTTTTCCAAGTCCATCAGTACTTGGTCCGGGGGAAACTCACATGCCTTCTCAACGTCCCTCAACATTGAGCCTCCTCTAAAACATTTCAGAAACCAACATTTCACATAAATAGTTCATATAAAACCTTCCATGGAAAGCAAAATATTTCTCGATAAACAACATCTTGCAACATGCCTTTCAACATTTTATAGAAATCAGATAAAACATGCCTTGTGAACAATATAATCAAACACCATGCTTTTCAATAATACCATAAAAATCATATAATATCGAACAACATGCTTTTCAATAACCTCACTTCAAATAACCAGCATGCTCAAATGCTTTTTATATATAAACGCATGTTATACACGTTGTAAACTCATGAATGCTTAATCAAATTTCCAAAACCATTGCTATTAGTCACAGAAAACGCATTCATATTTTGAAAAACGTTAGTGTTACTCACATAATACTTGCTCAAGGGTAGTTCCTTTTCCTTCCATCTAATTCTCTTTCCCGAGCTCCTTGGACGCAAGGCTTGAGAGCTAATGCAAGGTGTAGCCTAACAAATAACTCTTCTTGCTTCCCTTTTTGGAGGCGTCGACCTCTCTTGGATGCATGGTCCAACTTGAACGCAGAGTCTATCTTTGAAAGCAGCGTTCACCTTGCACGCATAATTTATCTTGAACACAAAGCTACTTGTTTGAACGCAAGGTAGCTAGGTTGTTAAGAACCCCTCATCTCTTGGCTGCAGACTTCACCACGAACGACCCTTTTCTTCCTTCTCTCTATTTTCTCTCTAGAACTCAGACTTTATGATCATCCTCTCGCTCCTTTTCCCTCAAGGTCCTATTTATAATTTTGGGATGAATACAACTTCTCTTCTCTTTTTGCCACTTATTTGCCACTTGTCACATTGCATGACACATCGACATGCAACCTTGACACCTCCTCCTTATGAGGTGCTAAGTCCAATTGAACCCATGCAACCTTTACTAACTCATCTTATATGTCCAACTGTCTCCAATATACAAATTTTTCATTCAACATAGTGTCCCTTATGCCCCCATTTAATCCTTTTTCAGGTTTTAGCTTCATTACTTTCTTCCCTTACTAATAGGCGTCAATGTCTCAAACGCACACTACTATGCATTTGTGCTTTACTGCATAATGTTATGCTTCCAACTTTCTTCCCTTATGTCCAATCTTAGTTACAAGTCCTCTTGTGTGATAACACATCCAATGATGTGGTTTATCCTTGATAACCAAATCCAACTTAAGACCTTCCTTATGCATTTGTACTCTTTGCATTTACCTTTACTTCGTTCTGCGTCCATGACCTTCCTCCTATCCTTGAGGATTTCTTGATTATCCCTCTATGTGTTCTTGAGTTATATTCCAGGGTTATTCATTTGACCTTTTCCTTGTACTTAATTATTTCTCTTACGACAAATTAGTATGCTTCCACCTCTAGCCTCCTTCATTTGACCTTTCTAGAGGTCTGGACCCTTCATCTCTTAAACCTCCGACGATTTGAGTTCTTCGCACCCTTGTCTATGTCTAGCCAATTAGACTCCCAAAACCAAGAACACTTCGCCGGCGACGTTTACCCAATATCTTCCTACAATACCCAGTACTCGACCCATCTTCTTCCTCATCCGAACCGCGACCAGTCCCTGAGGTATTTCCCAACCCTCGAGCTTCATTTTTCTCTTCACCACTATTCCGACCTACCCAACCTATGAGGACTTTCGCTTTTCCGGTCCGCCCTAGACCTCCAAACCCCAGCCGACCATTTATCCCAACTTTCTCGGCGTCATGAATCAGGGCTAGTGCCCAAAGACCACCTGTAACCTCGTTTTTCCGACCATTCGTCAGACCTTCAGTCCGTCCACCAGTAGTCGACCTTGACTCAGACGACTGTGTAGAAGTGTAAACATCCCACCTTTGAGCCGAATCGACCCGGCACCTACTCCAAAGCTCAAAAGCCGAGTCAAGTCCTGCATTTCAAAGCGCATAATGAAGAATGTGAGAGAGTTTTCTGCCGCAAACTTCAATCCCGGAAACCAACATCTAAGCACGAAAAACTTTGAAGCCGAGCAACCGGGTACTGGAACCGTTTGTGATGAAGCTAGCACACTTTATGGAAGCAGTGAAGTCCGCTGCAAAAACGAGTGAAATGTCTTCTGCGACATCCTCGAGAGGATTGCTCAAGAGAAAAGAGATGCAAAGGTAAGGGAGGATGACAGGGAGGTCAACCAGCCTTTGCCTTCATCAAGACACCCCAGCACAAGAGGGTCGATGAAGTGGTAGGAGGGGTAGAAGAGGATGTGGTTGTGGAAGAAGGGGAAGTGAACTCTGCATGTTCCTCGGACGAATGAGTCGCACACATTCTGAGTAGCCTACGAGACCCATTTGAAGCATGCGTATCAGACGCAAGACAGGAGTCACCCTCGCCGATAAAAGACATCCAGAGTCAGCTAGAGGAGACTCGGGAGGGTAAGGAAGAAGAAAGAAGAAATAAGGCGGAGACTGCCGTTTGCAGCAAGGAGAACGCAAACGAGGCTATTGAAACACAGGGGTCAGTCCCTGCGTTCATCAGTCCTGAGGAGAAGACCATGGACTCCAATGACGGACCAATCAAGCAGTATGTGGTGGCCAAAGAGGCCAAAAGAAAAAGGCCTGAGGAAGAGGAAGTGGTACCCCTGATAAGGAAGAAAAGAAGGGTATCACAAGAAACTGCCAAAGATGAAGAGCCAAAAAAATGCAGAGCAAGGAAACGATCCTGAGTCCCCGATTGCGGCAACATCCTTTGATCGGTTGGCAAAAAAGATGAAGAAGAAGAGGGCTAAATTTAGAAAAGAGCTCAAAACCTTCAGAAAAGGAGCGGAGAAAATTGCTAAGGACACATTGTCCAGCAAAAAGGTGCTTAGGGTAGTGCCACCTGAGGAAGAATGGGAAACGCAAGGCCTTCTTGATCCTCAAATTGACGAAGCCGCTCTGGCATTGGAGGAGGAAATGAGGGAAGAAGAAAGAATAGAAAAGGCAGTTGAGGAGCTTGAGAGAGAGCTGCAAATAGAAGAAGATGAAGAGTTGGTTGCACGAATAAATACCCAAGAAGAGAGGGAGGGCAAGAAGAAAAAGAAGAAAAAAAGTAGGCACCACTCGCCTACAAGTAAGGAACGCATCGGGGAGGATGCGTTAGAGGAGCAAGGTGTCAACACCTTGAGAAAGAAGAAAAAGAAAGAAAAAAAGGAGTCAGTCACCAAACTCCTAGGCATTCACCAAGAGAAACGCAAAGGGAAAGAGAAATTGACTGACGCTCCAACTGAAGTGGCCGAGAGCAAGAAAAAGACAGTGGACAAAATCCTTGCTAAGTCCAAAGGGAAAGAAAATGTGGTGAATGTGTCACCAAAGAAGAAGGAAGGAAAAGGGAGATGCAGGGCATTCCCTGACTTATTGATGGAGGTGGGATTTTTCCTTGATGAAGCCCTGTTGCTGCCGTATATCACTGAAATCATCGAGCACCACTGTTAGAGAAATTTCTGTTCTAGCACCCATTCGATCCAACCTGACTTAGTCCGCAGCTTTTATAACGGACGCATTGATGAAGAGGAGGACGTGGTAGTGGTTGAAGAAAATGAAGTCTCATTCAACGCAAGGGAAATAAATGCAATCTATAAGTTGAGGGACAACTCAGATGCAGAAGGAAACAAAATAATAGAATCAACTCCACCGGAGTTAATGGAAGAAGTAGTCTAAGTATTGGCGAAGCCCGGGGCGAAGTGGGACGTATCACCCACAGGCATTAAAACTTTGCCTGCTAACAGCCTACGGCCAGAGGCCAACCTGTGGGTATACTTGGTGAAGAAGCAGCTAATCCCCACGACGCATGACAAAATAGTGTCAAGGGATCGGGTAATGGTAGCTTATTGCATTATGTGTCACATCCCCCTTGATGTCGGACACATAATTGCGGTACAGATAAAAGCGTCTTCAATAAACCAAGAAGCCAACTCTTTTTCCCCTCACTTATCATGAACCTATACGCCAATGCTGCCATTAGAGGGCAGACAGAAGTGTTAGACGCAGAGAAGATGATCGAAGTCAGTGGGGTAATCGCCCATAAGACTCTGCGTCGGTTGATGAGAGGATCACAACATTTGCCAGAGCCTGCTAAGGACACCAAAAGACCTCATCAACCCACTTCGTCACCTAAAGTGTCGCCTCCGAAGTCGCAAACGCAGAAGAAGGGGAAGCCATCCAAGCCAAAACGCAAATCATCACCTCAAGCTTCCTCGACGTCAAGCTCTTTACCTGCACTTCCAACAACTAGAAGTGAACCAACTCCACATCCTCCTGAGACACAACACCCAAAGCCACCTCCACCTCCTCCTAAAACGCATCACCCAAAACCTTCTCAACCTTCCACAAAACCTATCTCCCCAATCTCCTCAATAAGAGTTGATGACTCACACTACGGGGATTTTGGCGCGACTATTATGCGTCCATCATCCCCTGCGTTTGATGAAACTCCATCAACTTCTCGCCCCCGGCCAAACCGTCCTGAACCACAACCGCAGCCTCAACCTCAAGAAGCCCAACTCGACCTCGACTTGGAGATGGTGCAAACATACCTACAACAATCAATCTTGCATCCAATGATGCATTCAATCAATATGTTAGCACGCCGGCAGACGAAGCAGTTTCACTTCACATTGAATTATATTCATCAACTATTTTCGATTCGACTGAAAGTCCCGTACCCTAACATTCCTGAACGCCTACAACATCCGCTTGTCTTCCCAATGCCACAAAGCCCTGCACCTGAGCAGAAACACAAACCTGATGAAGACAAGTCGGATAGTTAAAATTTAGGGGTGTAGTTAGAGTTATATCTTCTTTATAGCTTTTCTTGCAATTATCTTCATCTCCAACTGTATGCGTTTGTGGGAAAAGAAATTAATAGAATGAAAATTTCTTCACCGTATCGAATCTCTAATTACTTCTTTGCGTTTTCCCCGTGTTTTAAATTCATTCTGAGTACATTTAATTATTCCCAACTTTTATCTTTGCGTTGAAAAGTTAGTCACTATGATGATAATCATGCTTACACTTTTTGTACACTCTTAAGCTAGACTACTTTCAAAGCGTCTTATCACGGATGGAAATTACGCTATTTCAAACTGCGACACAAACGCCCTTAACTCGTCCTGCATTATCAAGAGAAGGACGAGTGTGAAGGGCCAAGGCGTTGACAAAGCTGCTGCACGAGGATGCCATCGCATGTAGACGGAATGCAAATGCCACTGGGCCACATCCATGCCTCAGGCGTGTGCCTTTGACATCGCCGGAACCTCAGTTGAGTGCCTTAGCAAATGATAAGCACTTGAAAAGTGCTTTCTATTCTCTCCAATTAAGGGAGTTTATATTAGATTTCACTTGTTTGCTAGTGGTTTTCAGGTTAAAATGAGGAAAATTAGAAGAAAAGACTAAAAGATCAAAATCGATCAAGAATACCACGAAAAAGAGCTGAAAAACTCAAAATGGCACAAATTGGGGCAGCGCCGCGGCGCTTGGACGGCGCTGCCACGACGCTAAAACCCGAGAGCAAGTTTTCTGGATGCAGACCTAGCACCACGGCGCTCTCCAACAGCATCGCGGCGCCGTTTCAAAATTGTCACTAGCGTCGCAGCGCTATAGACCAGCGCCGCAGTGCCAATTTTCCTTGAAAAGTGCTTTCTATTCTCTCAAATTAAGGGAGTTTATATTAGATTTCACTTGTTTGCTAGTGGTTTTCAAGTTAAAATGAGGAAAATTAGAAGAAAAGACTAAAAGATCAAAACCGAGCAAGAATACCGCGAAAAAGAGCTGAAAAACTCAAAATGGCGCTTGAACGGTGCTGTCGCGGCGCTAAAACCCGAGACCAAGTTTTCTGGATGTAGACCTAGCACCGCGGTGCTCTCCAACAGCGTCGTGGCGCCGTTTCAAAATCGTCACTAATGTCGCGGCGCTATAGACCAGCGCCGCGGCACCAGTTTTCCTTAAATGAAAATTGTTATCTTTTGTAAGTTTTTAGGCGGCCAAACTCAATAAATTTGGGGGTTTCTAGTAGCCCTAAGCATCAAATAAAATCAAGGAAGTTACAGACCTAAAGAGGCACGAAATGAGAGAATTGAGTGAGAGTTCAAAGAGTGAGTTCGTTGCAAGGAAGAGGAAAAGAGTTCGAGATAGTCGTGGTGCCCTTCTAATTCTGACGTGAGAGCCAAGGAGATCGTGACGGTGCTACCTCAATCAAGAGCCTCTTTTAAGTAGAGTTTCCCTTTCTTTACACTCTTTCTTTGCTTATTTTGCTCAAACATGTTGCTTCAAGCTATGAGTGGCTAAACTCTTTAGTTTTAGGGTTTTGATGATTTGTTTATGAATTTATGTTGATTTTGTAGACTTTCATGGTTTTGTTGGAATGATTATGCTTTTCATTGTTATTTTGTTTAATTCTTGTGGATTGGCCATCTTCACATGTTAGGTTAGATGTATGATTGAGAGATTGTATGTTTAACTTGATCTATAACAATGAATTGTTGTTAATCTATCACGAGAGTAGTTAGGTTGACAATAAAAGTTGTTAAAGACTATTTTTAATGCCATGTAATTTTATATTGGTTTTCAGAGATTAATAATCAATCGAGTTGCATGAGAAAGGATTGTTTTTGAGAGAAAATAACTTGAAATTAAGTATCTAGACTTAGGCATATGAATGACAATAAAATCCACGAAATCTATAATATTGCATAATGAAATAAACAAGGATTCATTACCCTAGAACTCTCTTTGACTCTTGTGTTTCTCACTTTAATACTTTCCTTATTTGATTTATATTTTCCATAACTCATAATTTTCAAATTCAATCCTCAAATAAAATTGATTCAACTCTAGAATAGCTAAGTAACTTAAACCTTCATAATTGGATCTCCAGTGGAACGATAGTCTTACTTAACCGTCTTATATTATAACTTGACATGTACACTTGCGGTTAACACTTAAAGTACGCATCAGCAGACGCCCATGTGCGTTGGCACATGGTACAGGGCTGCGCAACCATCCATAAGTATGCGACATGCATGCACAACTACAAGGGTGAGTAGCGTAACTTGCCTGCATATGCAAAGTTGCCAGGCGTGCAAGTTCGACGCATACCAACGATGCGTTTAGAGTGGGATCAACGCATGCGCACCTCATAAGTCTAGCAGTGTATGCATATCGTCGACGCCTCATGCATACACCGCCTAGAGACCATGAGTCCAATGGCATCCTTCGGCACATGGAAAGTCTCAAACGCATCGAGTAAGTCTCGAAAGATTCTAGACGCATCGAGACAAGGCCATAGACCTCGACAAGTCTCTGGGCGCGTCTGGAGAGGCGGGCAGGCCGCTAGGCAATGCTAGCACCCATACCCGAATGCCCGACGCCACGGAAAGACTCTGGAAGACATGGGAAATGGCCTCGACTATGCGCGCAAGACCTCGACAACACCAGAATCTTCCAGAAGAACCTCGAATGGGCGAGGATATGCTGGACGGCTCCCGACTGGCCTAGAGAACCCGAGTAGGTGCCCGACAGTGCTGGAGAGTGCGATAAGCCCTGGAGCATGCTAGGCAATTCCAGAACCTTCTTTGACAGTCAGACATCCATGTAAATAGCTAGAAGGCCCTCGATAGGTCTAGATAGTTCTAGCATGGGCCTAAGTCGGTGGAGTCTAGGCTTGTACATGGGATTGCCGCCCTTATACCTACAAGAAAAGTCTAGATCCCTCTTGACCGACTTAATAGGTCGGTCATGGTAGTCTAAGTCGGCAAGCCCCCTCAATAAATATGAGGAAAGGCCCCATTTGTAAACGCATAGACAGAGAGTTAGTCATACAAGCCAACTTCCAAAGCTTGTGCATTCTCTCACTAGTTGGTGAAGCTCCCTTTTAAAGCTCTCATTCACTCAAACTCTTAAGTCCTCCTTGCTAGTCCACTTCGTTTGCCAATCTCACCCAATTGTGCTAGGGAGGAAAGGATCCTTATATTTCAATAGGCTTACTTGGAGTGACCTTTGATAGCAGGATCACACAAGTGCCGCGCGGTTGGATAGGTCGAAACGCTAACCACATGACAGTTTGCATACTATTCCTTAGAAACGCAAACCTACTTTGCATACATGCAAGCTACCAATTTAAACCTCTTTTACAAAAATTTTCAACATAATCTTTGTTTACAATTTAAGCAATGAGGACCTTGCTACTCTCAAGTTTGGGGGTGGAAGAGGTTTGAATTGTCAAAGATAAAAATATGAGGAACCCATGTCACGAAAAAAAAAATCTTTTAAATGCAAAACTCCGTTGACAATAATTCTATATGTTGGTGATCTGTCAAGTTTTCCTATCCTTTACCCAAGCATAAGCAAAGGAGTAGGTTTTCTCGGTGAGTCCAAGGTCGAACACAGGGATTATTTGATTCTTTATTTAAGTGGATTATATGCGTTGTAGTGGTAACCAGGAATAATTCGAGAGAGGTGTTTGTTTCTAATCTAAAGAAAGCGATAACATGTATACTAAACTAAAATGTGAAAGATGAAAAGGCATGCGACACAGCAAAGTCAGCTAGGTGAATTTAATGAATGGGTGAAAACAGGGTTAGGGTTGGTTAACATCTAACATCAAAAACGCATGGTGATAGTCTATTCATACTTGCGACTCTTCTCACGGTTCTCAGCCGCTATGCATTATATGTCTATAATGCATAGAAGAGTGTTAAGTGCCAAGGTTGTTCCTATGTCTAGGCAACACTACTTAGCCTTGTCAATTGAGTTCCACAATCACTTACCCTCTCAAGCAGTCTGATTATTACTACTTATATCGATTAGTTAGATGGACATAAGCATCGAATTAAAATTACAATTGGCAAGATCCAATAGTTACACTATGGTTCTTATTTAGATGCTAACGCAACCCTTAACCCGTGATAGATTAGTTACTCGTGGATTCAAAGTAGAAAGCGAACAATGTAGAGAAATGAGTAGACATGGAAGAAATATAGATTGATGAACGGAATACAACTCTAGATAGCTCAATGTCTTGACACAAATCTAAAATCAAACTAGAAAAACAAGATAGAAAGTAGGAAAAGGGCATCAATGTCTTGAGTGGCCGGGATGGAAGCGTGAGGTTCTGCTCCGAAGTGGTCAGGCGGAGGGAAGCCTCTTCTCTCTCGAGCTATTTGTCTCCAGTTGTGTTATGGAGAGAACTCTATTGTCACACTCTACTTTTAAAAAAAAATCGATGCGTTGAATAGCTTATAAAGAAAAGAAATAAGAGAGCATGATTGAATGCATGGTCAAGACTAATGTAACACATGCTAAAGGTGGACGTATAAGAAGTAATCCAAGAGCTTGAAGGGAAAGAAGTGAAACATGTAGGAGGTAATTATGAAAATGTAAACATTGGCGAAGGTAAGACGCATAGATTACTATGAAGGAATGTGTTCTCGAGTGTTGGATAAAGTAGAACATTGAGAAGTAAGTTTTAAAGACTGGTGAAGGAGGTGGACGCATACTAATTTATCATAAGAGATATTTTAGTACAAGGAAAAGGTTAAATGAATAACCTTGGATTATAAGTTCAGGAATGTATAGAGGGATAATCAAGGAATCCTCAAGGATAGGAGGACGTAGAACGAAGTAAAGGTGAATGCAAAGAGTACAAATGCATTAAGGGTGGTTTTGAGTTGAATTTGGTTAACAAGGGTAATTCACATTGTTGGATGTGTGATCACACAAAAGAAGGATTTGTAGTTAAGACTTGACATAAGGGAAGAAAGTTGGACGCATGGTATGATGCGGTAGGGCACAGACGCCTGGTAGTAGGCGGTGGAGAAATGGGTTCAAAAGTATTGTGGCGGAGAGTAAAGAAAGTAAGTAAAGAAGCTAAAACCTTAAAGTAAATTCAATGGACATATAGGGGCAATATGATATGATTGAATGAATAGTTTGTATATTGGAATATGTTGGACGCATAAGATAAGCTTATAAAGGCTAGGTGGCTTTATATTGACTTGACACCTTATAAGTAGGAGGTGTTAGAAGACATGTTAAGTATTGCATGCAAGGTGACGCTTGGATAAATACATGGTTGGTTAAGTGTGCAGCGTGACATGTGGCAAACAAGTGGCAAAAGAGAGGAGAAGCAGTATGATAAGCCCTCTATTCCAAAGCTATAAATAGGACCTTGAGGGAAAAGGAGCGACTGATGATGCTGAAGTAAGAATTCTTGAGAGAAAAGGGAGAGAGGAGGCACAAAGAGGAATTCTTGCGTCCATAGTAGAAGTTTGCAGCCAAGAGAGAAGATATTCTTGACAACTTAGCTATCTTATGTTAAATAAATTGTTTTGCGTCTAAATAAGATGAACGACACGTTCAAGATGAACAATGTGTTCAAGGTGAATCTTGCATCCACGGGAGGTTAACGCATCCAAAAGTGAAGTAAAGAAGAGTTAGACTGTACCTCGCGTTAGCTGTCAACCTTGTGTTCAATGGCAAGGTTGCGTCCAATCGAGCTGACAGAGGAATGTAAAGCCTTACGTTACAGGGATAGAACACTGCATTCGAGAAGCTCGAGAAAAGGGAAATAGTGAAAAGGAGGAGGAACTATTCTTGAGCAAGTATAATGTGAGTTACATTAACGTTCTTCTTCAAAATATGATTTCATGAGTTTTCGATGAGTAAGTGCATGTGTTTTATTTGAAAAATATTTGAGTACACTGGTTATTTGCTATACGTTTATATAACGCATGTTGATTGATAATATGTGATTTCATGATTTTACTGAAAAGCATGATGATATTAAAGCTGTGAACTTGAGTTTTCTGGAAGCATGCTGTTTTGATATTATATGATTTTAGTTGGTAACGGTTAACTTATGAGTTTATGATATGATACTTCCAAAACGTAATTGGTGTATTTATAAAACTTAGAAAAGGGCACCCGAGGCTCAGGGACTTGGAGAAGGCTAAGAGGTAGCCGGGATATAGAAAAGGTACCCAATGCTGAGGGACTCGTAGAAGGCAGATGGGTAACCAGGATACGAAAATGGGACCCCAATGCTCAATGACTTGGAGAAGGCTGTTGTCGCGCATGCAATGTTGAAGTACAAAACTTGTTGCTGCGTTTATTGATTATAATTAAGCTTCCTATGCGTTTATCATTCTATGCGTTCTTATGCTTAATATTATGCGTTTGTTATCTGTCAAGTTTTCCTATCTTTTACCCAAGTATAAGCAAAGGACTAGGTTTTCTTGGTGAGTCCGAGGTCGAACACAGGGATTATGTTGATTCTATGTTTAAGTGGATTATATGCGGTGTAGGGGTAACCAAGAATAATTTGCGAGAGATGTTTGTTTCTAATCTAAAGAAAGCAATAACATGTACACTAAACTAAAATGTGGAAGATGAAAAAGCATGCAACACAGCAAAGTCAACTAGGTGAATTTAATGAATGGGTAAAAACAGGGTTCGGGTTGATTAACATCTAACATCAGAAATGCATGCTGATAATCTATTTATACTTGCGACTCTTCTCCCGGTTGTCAGCCGCTATGCGTTATATGTCTATAATGCATAGGAGAGTGTAAGTGCCAAGGTTGTTCCTATGTCTAGGCAACACTACTTGGCCTTGTCAATTGATTTCCACAATCACTTACCCTCTCGAGCAATCTGATTATTACTACTTATATCGATTAGCTAAATGGACATAAGCATCGGATTAAGATTACAATTGACAAGATCCAATAGTTATACTATGGTTCTTATTTAGATGCTAATGCAACCCTTAACCCTTGATAGATTAGTTACTCATGGATTCAAAGTAAAAAGCGGAAATTGTAGAGAAATGAGTAGACATGGAAGAAATATCAATTGATGAACGGATTACAACTTTAGATAGCTCAATGTCTTGACACAAACCTAAAATCAAACTAGAAAACAAGATAGAAAGTAAGAAAAGGGCGTCAATGTCTTGAGTCGCCGGAATGGAAGGGTGAAGATCTGCTGTGAAGTGGTCAGGCGGAGGGAAGACTCTTCTCTTTCGAGCTATTCGTCTCCGGTTGTGTTCTGGAGAGAACTCTGCTGTCACTTAGGATTTCTTCCAAGAATGAACAACAACTTTCATCTTGCAGAGCTGCTCTTTTATAGATGATGCGTTCGCAATCAATGGCAAATCTGCTTGATTGGCGGCGAGATTGATATCATGCGTCCATCTCGCCTGATTGCGTAATTCTTGGGTCAATTAAGATCCACCACTTTAGCCACAGATCATGTTCGTCAATCATCCGACAATCTCTCAAGATTCTGATCTGATTGTCCGCTGCCTTGTATTGATGGTTGTTTATGCGTCCATGGATAGTTTGGCTGATATCGACGCGTCGTAGGTTGGCTAACGCATAGTCTTGCGTTGAGTAGTTGTTAACGCATCTTCAGGTTATTCACGTTTCGTTCGGATCATGTGTCCATGACGAACAGATTGTTAACACGTAGTCCTACGTTAAGAAGTCATCAACGCATCGTTTGCATTCCTGCGTTAAAACATGCGTTTTAGGCTCAAAAAGTGGTAAAATCATTATCTTCATAAAAATACAAGAGTATAACGTAAAGGAAGATTTATTAATAAAAATCTACATAAACTGCCGCATGCTTCTCTATTTATTCTTTATTTATCTAAGAAAAAGGCTATCATAACTTGTATTTCTACAAGTTATCAAAGGCATTGCGGGCGACCCAGATTATAATATATCTATGTGCACATAGAGGAATATATGATGCTGATGTGTTGTGATTACTCCACACAGCTAAGGATAATCGATGTTGAGAAGCGTAGAGCATTGGTCCACCTCAACTAAGGGAAATTTTTAAGAATGAACTGATTTCATGTACAACTATTTAAGAATGAATTTATGTGATTTGATTAAGTTGATGGAAAGTATAATTTTACAGTAATGATGTTTGAACTATATTTTACGTAGATTGTGGAACATGTGTAATTTGACTAAATTATCGAGAAATATGTTTTGCAGTAATGATGATTTAAGTCCATGTTTCATGATTATGGTATATGGTAATTTTAACATGCCTGTTTCCGAAGTAAAGATAGTTTTACAAAAACTGTTACTCGCTGAGCTGTTAGCTCACCCTTTCATATGTTTTCCATTTTTTAGGTAGCATGACAGTTCCAGTTGTCGGTCGAAGTTGAGGTTTGTCAAGAGTAAATGGTATCACCGTCCTAGGAAGTGTAGTTTAATGGATATAAAGGAAGTTGGACAGTAGAAGTTGACCAGTAAGTCGATGACTGCTGTCTTCACGCTCCGTCTCGAGTTACAGGAGGGTAGTCCGGGATGGGGTGTGACATCTGCTGTCACTTAGGAATTCTTCCGAGAATGAACAACCCTTTCTCATCTTGCAAGACTGCCCTTTTATAGATGTTGCGTTCGCAATCAATGGCAGATTTGCTTGATTGGTGGCAAAATTGATATCATGCGTCCATTTCGCCTAATTGCATAATTCTCGGGTCAATTTAGATCCACCACTTTAGCCACAAATTATGTATGTCAATCTTCCGACAATCTCTCAAGATTCTGATCTGATTTTCCGCTGCTTGCGTTTTTGGTAATTATGCGTTCATGGAGAAGTTTGGCGGATGTCAACGCGTCATCGGTTGCTAACGCATAGTTTTGCGTTAAGAGGTAGTCAACTCATCGTTTGCATTCCTGCATTAAAACATGCGTTTTAGGCTCAAAAAGTGGTAAAATTATTATCTTCATAAAAATACAAGAGTAGAACGCATAGGAAGATTTATTAGTAGAATTTAGCTTAAACTATCGCATGCTTCTCTATTTAATCTCTATTTTTCTAAGAAAAAGGCTATAATAACTTGTATTTCTACAAGTTATCAAAGTGTTACCTAGACATAGGAATAACCTTGGTACTTAACACTCTTCTATGTGGTATAGACATATAATGCATAGCGGCTGACAACCGGGAGAAGAGTCGCAAGTATGAATAGACTATCACCATTCGTTTCTGATTTTAGATGTTAACCAACCCGAACCCTGTTTTTACCCATTCATACAATTCAATTAGCTGACTTTGCTGTGCCGCATACCTTACCATTTACCACATTTTAATCTAGTGTACATGTTATCCCTATCTTTAGTTAGACGCATCTTTCTCAACTATTTTTGGTTACCACTCCAACTCTAATAATCCAATTAATTATAGAATCAACATAGTCCCTGTGTTCGAACTCGAACTCACCGAGTAAACCTATTTCTTTGCTTATACTTGGTTTAAGAATAGGAAAACTTGACAGATCATAAACGCATAACATTAAGCATGTTTAACACATAGTATGTTAAACGCATAGGAAGCTTAATAATAATAGATGAACACAACAACAAGTTTTTGGCCTTTAGATCTATTGCACAACAATGTTTAATATTTCTAATATGAATAAAAATAGGTTAATCTTTTATATTTATTTTAATAGGATTAAAATGAATGTAATAAAAGATTAAATTTATAAAATATTTTCCTATAAGGGACCTTTATCTAAGGAAGGTTTTGTCTAAGGCTACGGTATTTAAGCTGACAAAAATAGAACACCTCTACCTGAAAACCAACCTGAAAGGTGAATTAGTCAAATATTTTATAAGCATGCAACAGTTGATTTGATTTATTAAAGTGTTTAATAAATGATAATCAAAGTTGTTAACAATGCAATATAAGAGTTATATTGTGGCGCCTGGATTTGTGTCCTCTTTCGGGTGGTGTTTGCATGAAATCTATCTCAAACTCTTGTTAAGGATATGGTCGCTTTAGTTTCTGCCCCAATCGGTTTTTCCCTTCGGGTGGCTCATTAGGGCAGAACTCTAAGATCTAAAATGAATTACAAGAAATTGTTAAGGATGTTAATGATTTCTTGCCCGAATAATTGTGACTAATTATTATAGAAATAAGAGTTATTTTGGTGTAATAATTGGTTGAGAGTGTCTCAATTCAGTGAATGGGTGACTGACTACCCTTCAGTGTCTTTTATCCTAAATCACTAAAGCATCATTGCCAAATTAGATGTTAAAATTGGGGTACATCAAAATTTTGCTAAACATTAATTGAGTTATATGAGTTATGCATTTTACTAAAAAGAAATAATTTGTATGTTTTAGCATCATTAAAATGTCAATCGTCTTTATAAATTTGCTTAGTGCCGATAAGATGAATGGTGATAACTACGCTTTGAGGAAAAATATGCTTCACACTGTAATCTTCATGGAGGACCTGAAGTTTGTAATCACTGAAGAGCGTCCTTAGGTTCCTGCTCAGAATGCATCACGAAATGTTCGTAATGCATATGAGAAATGGATGAGGACAAACGAAAAGGCTAGAGCATATATTCTTGCCAGCTTATCTGAAGTTTTGGCAAAGAAGCATGAAACCATGGTCACTGCTCGTGTGATCATGGATTCATTGCAAGAGATGTTTGGACAACCGTCCTTACAGATAAGGCATGATGCTCTAAAATTCATTTATAATGCATGTAAGAACGAGGGATCATCAGTGAGAAAACTGAAGGAAATTGAATCCTGGCAGAAGTGTGTGATCGCGTTCTTTGATTTATTGAAAGAATTAAAAATACAAAAAGTAAAGAAAAGGTTAAGCATCATACCTTTGCCAATCTATAATTCTCGAATTGATAGTCTTCTCCTTGTAGTCTTCCTTTTCCAAGAGATCTTTCTCGTTATGACTCTGGCAAGGATTCAGTTTGTGGGAATCGCTTCTTTGAAAGAGTGGGAAGAAGAATTTTCCTACAATTTTTCTAAGAAAATTGGAAGAAGTAGTAGAGGAAGATTTTTAGAGTAATCGTAGAGATTATTCTCTTAGAGAGAATGTTATATGAAGGCTCCCAAAGGCCCTATTTATAGAACTGTATGCATTACTTCTAATCCTATTAGAATAAATTCTTTGCGAAATATTTCTTTTTGCAGAATCTTTAATTTGGATCTCATCCAAATTAAATAATTAATTATTTGAATCCAATTCAAATCAATTAATTAATTCTCCATCTATCTATTTTCTGCAGAATCTTTAATTTGGATCTCATCCAAATTAAATACTTAATTATTTGAATCCAATTCAAATTAATTAATTAATTCTCCCTCTATTTATTTATATGGAATTTATCCATATAAATAATTAATTATTTGAATCATATTCAAATAAATTAATTCTCCATATTATAAAGTTATAATTTGAATCTCATTCAAATAAAAGTTATAATAAATCATGCAATTAATGGTATCTAAAACAATTAATATTTTCCCTCATAAATTTGAAAATTTCAAATTTTTCTTTCAACATAGTTGATCCTTGTTGGTCCGTAGTGAGCTAGCAAGGGGACCTTATGGACTTACAGATCAAAAGCTCCAACGATATGAGATTAATTGGCTAAACTCATTAACCACATTAATCAATATTCGTTAAATGTGGGTACACTCCACTAAAGACCCACAACTGCACTCTTCTCATGCAAATATATTTCTGTGTCCATGGATATAGACTAATACTAGCAAATTAGTCCTGCACAAGTGTTCGTAACACCAGCTGGGTCAAATTACCGTTTTACCTCAAGGTTACTTCTAAATCCTTAAGTATCAATGCTCCTCTAATAAACAACTTGTTTATGGTCCAACCATTAAACAGAAACCCTTCTCGGGTCAGTGAAAGGGTACGACCCTTTATTCAAGTCCCGGAGACACCACTTAAGGGAACACTTATCTACTTACCCTAAAAATGGAAATGAGTGAGTTCCAACTTGTATAATTATGTCCCAGCTCCCTAGTCGGTTTTGCCCCAAGATGGTAGGCATATTGAGTCGGCAAACAGCCACTCTCACCCATACAATTCAAAGGACAATCCCTTGTGGACATGGGTTCATAATATACTCAAGATTAAGACTAAGTTGCCTAGGTGATCCTATTGAAATAGAAACCTAACTAGTTAACGAAGTTACATCTAGTGATTATTATTTAGGTCTTATGCGAACTCATTGCATATGATACTCTCATTCGCATGTCACCTACACGAACGCTTTAGATCATTGCGTTTGTATCAAATACAAAGTGGGTCGTATCCATAGTATCACTAGGATAAGGTACCCAGCCTTACCCCTATTACTATTGATTCTTTAGACTGTATCTCGAACATTAATCTCCATATGTCCCCACATACAATTCAAGACTCATAAAATAACATAGGAAAGTTTATTGGATTTAGGGTTATTAAGACAAAACAAACAAAAATAATCAATAATGCTTATTGAAGTAACACATCAATAACTCTTTATTAATGATTTAATTACGGTTAAATTATTACATTTACAATCTACGAGTTTTAGGACATAAAACCCAACAAGAACATGTTCTCAATATGATAGTCCACTTCAACGTGGTTGAAATGAATGAGACCATTATCGATAAGGCCAATCAAGTTAGTTTTATTATGGAATCTTTACCTGATAGTTTCCTTCAATTTAGGACAAATGTTGTTATGAAGAAACTGAACTACTCTCTTATTACCCTCCTTAATGAGGTACAGACATATGAGTCCATGCATAAAGGCAAAGGACCAGATGGGGAGGAAAATGTTGTCAGTTCCTTTAAAAAGTTCCATAAAGGTTCAACCTTTGGAGCTAAGTCTTCTTCTTCCTCTGCAAAAAAGAAATGGAAGAAGAAGGGTAATAAGGGAGGTAATAAAACTAACCGAGTTGCAACCCAAAAGGGCAAGCAAAAGGGCAAGCAAAAGGCCAAGGTTGGAAAAGGAAATTGTTTTTATTGCAATCAGGATGGGTACTGGAAGTGAAATTGTCCCAAATATTTGGCAGAGAAAAAGAAGGCCAAAACAAGGTAAATATGATTTACTAGTTTTGGGGAACCTGTTCAGTGGATTAGTTCCTAGCAGCAGCTTGGGACTGACGAGATGATCCTATGGGTTGGAATAGGGCAGGTCGTCTCAACAGTTGTAGTGGGAGGCGTCAAGTTACTCTTTCATAAATCTTTTCTTTCCTTACATAATGTTTTTATAGTTCCTGATTTAAAAAGGAACCTAATTTCTATATAGTGTTTGTTTGAGTAATCCAATTCCATCAATTTCAATGTAAATAAAGCGTTTATTTATAAAGATGGTATTCTTAATTGTTTTGCAAACTTAGAGAGTAATTTATATATGATAAGGCTATTAGCATCTAAATCGCTTCTAAATACTGAAATGTTCAGAACTGCAAAAACTCAACATAAAAAAACAGAAGGTTTCTCCTAACGAAAATGCTTATCTTTGGCCCTAAGGTTAGGTCACATAAATCTCAATAGGATAGAGAAATTGGTTAAAAGTGACTCCTAAGCGAGGTAATGTGAATCTTGTCCTGAAGGCAAAATGACCAAATGACCTTTTACTGGAAAAGGTTATAGAGCCAAAGAACCCTTAGAACTTGTACATTCAGATCTTTGCGTGAATGTTAAGGCAAGAAGAGGGTATATCTCTTTCATAGATGATTATTCAAGATATGGATATCTTTACCTAATACAACACAAGTCTGAAGCTCTTGAAAAGTTCAAAGAGTATAATGCTGAAGTTGAAAACTTGTTAGGAAAGACCATTAGAACATTTCGATCAGATCGAGGTGAATTTCTAGAACTATATGATAGAACATGGAATTTCATCCCAACTCTCAGCACCTGGTACACCTCAACAAAATGGTGTATCAGAAAGGAGAAACAAAACCTTGTTAGACATGGTTCAGTCTATGATAAGTTATGCTTAATTACCAGACTCATTATGGAGTAGTCGTAAAGGTAGATTACGACACTTAAGGATTTGGGGTTGTCCAGATGTTGCATTTAAAGTGTGTATGATGCGTTATGCTCATATTGGCCTGTTGTCGTGTTAAGAATTCTAAAAGATGTTAATATATTTAGACGCAAGTTTTCCTATAAAAACTCAAGTTCAAGTTTAAATAGGTTTTCCTGAGAGTCTAGGGTCGAACACATGGATTTGTAATTACTATGCATTGAGATTATTCTTCAGTTTGATGTGTTGAGCTATACAATAATTACAAGTCTTTGTTGCTTTCTATGATAACTACAAAGAATGACTTTATACAAAAATGAATTGGTGGATAAACATGTGAAAAGATGATGTGGGATGGACAATGTATGAAGTTAGTCTAGCACAAATATTTTCATATAACATGTGTGGGAGGGATGGATCCATGAAAAAAAAAAAGTTTAAGATAACTTAGCTAGTGTTTTACTAAGTGTTGCTTAAATGATTTTCATGCTTACAAACTTAAGATTGAGAATGCATTTCTCGATGTTTCTATGCCACATTGATCTTATCTCTAAGACGCAGGGTGAGTTCTTCGGGCAAAAGTTGAACTTTATTTCTAAAGCCAATTCTTTTCTTCTTAAATGCTGAAAGTTAATCATCGACTCTCTCAAGCAGATGAATATACTCACTTAAACCTATTTGTTTGATAGATTTATGCAAGTTTGAAGTACCCATTTAATCAAGATGAAAGCATACTTAATCACACTTGGAAATACCAGCTGCCTACACTTAACTCATTAATCGTTCAACATTCATGGTGTAAAATGTTATAGATGAGAATATATGGAAGATTAATGTCAATAAACCTTGTATTAAGAAAATAATCAAATCTCTTGAAAGTCATTAACAAAATACAAGTAAGAAGAATGTTCATAATGAAAGAATGAAATAGAAGTCGTCAAGTCGCCAATGGTAATTGTTGCGGTGCAATGCAGATCTGAAGTGCAAAACTTGTTACTGCGTCTCTTTATTATTATTAAGCTTCCTATGCGTTTAACATACTATGCGTCTTACTAATGCTTAATGCTATACGTTGGTGATCTGTCAAGTTTTCCTATCCTTTTACCTAAGTATAAGCAAAGGAGTAGGTTTTCTTGGAGAGTCCGAGGTCGAACACAAGGATTATGTTGATTCTTTATTTAAGTGGATTATATGCGTTGTAGTGGTCAGGCGGAGGGAACACTCTTCTCTCTCGAGCTATTCGTCTCCAGTTGTGTTTTGGAGAGAACTCTGCTGTCACTTAGGAATTTTTCCGAGAATGAACAACCCTTTCTCATCTTGCAGGACTACCTTTTTATAGATGTTGCGTTCGATCAATGGCAAATCTGCTTGTTTGGTGGCGAAATTGATATCATGCATCCATTTCGCCTAATTGCATAATTCTCGGGTCAATTTAGATCCACCACTTTAGCCACAAATTATGTATGTCAATCTTCCGACAATCTCTCAAGATTCTGATCTGATTTTCCGCTGCTTGCGTTTTTGGTAATTATGCGTTCATGGAGAAGTTTGGCAGATGTCAACGCGTCATCGGTTGCTAACGCATAGTTTTGCGTTAAGAGGTAGTCAACTCATCGTTTGCATTCCTGCATTAAAACATGCGTTTTAGGCTCAAAAAGTGGTAAAATTATTATCTTCATAAAAATACAAGAGTAGAACACGTAGGAAGATTTATTAGTAGAATTTAGCTGAAACTAGCGCATGCTTCTCTATTTATTCTCTATTTTTCTAAGAAAAAGGCTATATTAACTTGTATTTCTACAAGTTATCACACCCCCAAACTTAGATAAATGCTTGTCCTCAAGCATAACTTCTATCTAAGAAACTTCAATCATCCCTAAAGTTTTATCAACGCATTGACTAGTCTCTCAGAATGCTATACTCAATCAGCTACCCTTCAATTATATTACTTCTCTACCTCTATATTCTTTTCTTTAGAACGAGTCTAATTTGTATGCGGCAAGCTTTCTTTTCAAAATTCTTTACTCATCATTCACAAAATTTTTGTTTCTTCTTTTAACATTGAGTCTGAAAAGATGAAGATATAAAGTTCCTTTTTCTTTCATTTGTTTTATTGTTTATAAGTAACCATGTGTCGAGTATGGTTACCCACCTTCGTTTTGACATACCAACTATGGGGTGCATGGAGGCAGCCAACTACGAGCAAGTGCCCTTCTCGACTAAACTCTTATCTAAGTTCGATTTCTTCGCTAGACATTGGAATTTGTTATTTTATCTATGCATTGCTGATTACGATTACTTACATGAAGGTGGCCAACTACGGGCAGGTGTCATTTTCAGCTAAACTCATAACAAGATGAATATATTAATCTTGTCAGCAGAGTTTTGCATTTAAAAGAATCTTTTTTTTTTTTTTTGGAGAAATAAGTTCCTCATATTTTTATCTTTGACATTTGAAACCTCTTCCACCCCCAAACTTGAGAGTAGCAAGGTCCTCATTGCTTAAATTGTAAACAAAGATGATGTTGCAAAATTTTGTAAAAGAGGTTTGAATTGGCCGCTTGCATACATGCAAAGTAGGTTTGCGTTTCTAAGGAATAGTATGCTGACACATTGAAAGTAATCTAACTTAAATGTGCAAAAAGTGTAAGCATGATGATCATCACAGTGACTAACTTTTCAACACAAAGATAAAAGTTGGGAATAATTATATATGTACTTAGAATGAATTTACAACAAGGGACAATGCAAAGAGGTAATTAGAAACTTAATGCGATGGAGAAATTTTCATTCTATTAATTCTTTTGTCACAAACGTATACATTCTATTGAAGATAAATACAAGGAAAGTTGTAAAGAAGATACAACTCTAACTACACCCCTAAATTTTAACTATCCGACTTGTCTTCATCAGGTTTGCGTTTCTGCTCAGGTGCAGGGCGTTGCGGCATTGGGAAGACAAGTGGATGTTCTAGGCGTTCAGGAATGTTAGGAGGCGGGACTTCCGGTCGAATCGAAAACAGTTGTGAATGTAATTCAATGTGAAGTGCAACTGCTCCGTATGCCGGCGTGTAACATATTCATTGAATGCATCATTGGACGCAAGATTGATTGTTGCATGTATGTTTGCACTGTCTCCTAGTCAAGGTCGAGTTAGGCTTCTTGAGGTTGAGCTGCGATTGTGGTTGAGGACGGTTTGGCTGGGGACGAGAGGTTGATGGAGTTTCATCAAATGCAGGGGATGATGGACGCATAGTGCTCGCGCCAAAATATCCGTAGTGTGAGTCATCAACTCTTATTGAGGAGGTTGGGGAGATAGGTTTTGTGGAAGGTTGAGGTTGAGAGGGTTTTGGGCGATGCGTCTTAGGAGGAGGTGGAGTTGGTTCTCTTCTGGTTGTTGGAAGTGGAGGTGAAGGACTTGCCACAGTCTTGCATTTCTGTTTGGATGACTTCCTTCTTCTGCATTTGTGGCTGCGGAGGCGACACTTTAGTTGATTGAGTGGGTTAATGAGGTATTTTGGTGGCCTTAGCAGGCTCTGGCAGATGTTGCGATCCTCTCATCAACCGACGTAGAGTCTTATGGGCGATTACCCCATTGACTCGATCATCTTCTCTGCGTCTAACACTTCTGTCGGCCCTCCGATGGCAGCATTGGCGCATAGGTTCATGATAAGTGTGGGGAAAAAGAGCTGGCCTCTTGGTTTGTTGAAGACCCCCCTTATCTGCGCCGCAATTATGCATCCGACATTAAGGGGAGTGCGGCGTATAATGCAATAACTTGCCATTACCCGATCCCTTGACACTGTTTTGTCATGCGTCGTGGGGACTAGTCGCTTCTTCACCAAGTATACCCACAGGTTGGCCTCTGGCTATAGGCTGTTAGCAGGCAAAGTTTTAATGCCTGTGGGTGATACATCCCACTTTGCCCCGAGCTTTGCCAATATGTGGATTGCGTCTTCCATTAACTCTGCTGGAGTTGATTCTATTATTTTGTTTCCTTCCGCATCCGCGTTGTCCCTCAACTTATAGATTGTGTTTATTTTCCTTGCGTTGAATGGGACCTTATTTCCTTCAACTACTACCACGTCCTCCTCTTTGTCAATGCGTCCGTTATAGAAGTTGCCAACTAAGTCAGGTTGGATCCAAGGAGTTCTGGAACAAAAATTTCTCCAACCGTGGTAGTCGATGATTTCAGTGATGTATGGCGGCAACGGAGCTTCTTCAGGGAAAAATCCCACCTCCATCAATAAATCAGGGAACGTCTTGCGTCTCCCTTTTCCCTCCTTCTTCTTTGGTGACGCATCCGCCACCTTCTCTTTTCCTTTGGCCTTAGTAGGTATTTTATCCACCGTCTTTTTCTTGCTCTTGGCCACTTCAGTTGGAATGTCAGTCACTTTCTCCTTCCCTTTGCATTTCTCGTGGTCAATGTCTAGGAGTTTGGTGACTGACTCCTCTTTTTCTTTCTTTTTCTTCTTTTTCAAGGCGCTGACACCTTGCTCCTCTAATGCATCCTCCCTTATGCATTCCTTCCTTGTAGACGAGTGGTGCCTACTTTTCTTTTTCTTTTTCTACTTGCCCTCCCTATCTTCTTGGGCATTTATTCGTGCAGCCAGCTCCTCATCTTCTTCTACTTGCAGCTCTCTCTCAAGCTCCTCAGCTGCCTTTTCTATTCTTTCTTCTTCCCTCATTTCCTCATCTAATGCCATAGCAGCTTTGTCAATTTGAGGATCAGGAAGGCCTGGCGTTTCCAATTCTTCCTTAGGTCGCACTACCTTGTGTACCTTTTTGCTGGACAATGCGTCCTTAGCAATTTTCTTTGCTCCTTTTCTTAGGGCCCTAAGCTCTTTCCTCAACTTGGCCCTTTTCTTCTTCATCTTCTCAGCCAGCTGATCAAAGGATGTTGCTGCAATAGGGGACTCAGGACCGTCTCCTTGCTCTGCATTTTTCGGCTCTTCATCCTTGGCAGTTTCTTCTGATACCCTTCTTTTCTTCCTTTTCAGGGGTACCACTTCTTCTTCTTCTTCTCTTCTTCTCTTGGCGTCTGTGGCCATCACAACCTTTTTGATAGGTCCTTCATTGGAGTCCAAGGTCGTCACCTCAGGACTGATAGATGCAGGGACTAACCCATGCGTTTTGACTGGCTCGCCTACGACCTCCTTGTTGTAGGCGACATCTCCTTCCTTTATTTCCCCAGTCTCTTCACCCTTCGGAGTCTCTTTTGGCTGACTCTGGTCCTCTTTTATCAGTGAGGGTGATTCTCGTCTTGCGTCTGAAACGCATGTTTCAAACGAGTCCCGCAGGCCACTGAGAATGTGTGCGATCCATTTGCCTGGGGAACGCGCAGAGTTCACTTCCCTTCTTCCATAACCACATCCTCTTCTACTCCTCCCCCCACTTCATCAGTCCCTCTTGTGCTGGGGTGTCTTGATGAAGGCAAAGGCTAGTTGACCTCCCCGTCATCCTCTTTCGCCTTTGCGTCTCTTTCCTCTTGAGCAATCCTCTCGAGGATCTCGCCGAAGACATTTCGCTCGTCTTTGCGACTGATTTCACTGCTTCCATATAGTGTGCTAGCTTCATCGCGAACCGTTCCAGGACCCGGTTGCTCAGCTTTGGAGTTTTTCGTCCTTAGACGTTGGATTTCAGCATTGAAGTTTGCGGCGGAAAACTTCTTCACACTCTTCATTCTGTGCTTTGGGATACAGGACCTGACTCAGCTTTTGGGTTTTGGAGTGGGTGCCGGGTCAATTCAGCTCAAGGGTTGAATGTTCAGGACTTCCACACAGTCGTCTGAGTCAAGATCGACTACTAGTGGACGGACTGGAGGTCTGACAAATGGTCGAAAGAATGGGGTTAGAGGCAGTCTTTGGGCACTAGCCCTGATTTGTGACACCGAAAAAGTTGGGATAAATAGAGGGCTGGGGTTTGGAGGTCTAGGGCGAACCGGAGAAGCAAAAGGCCTCACAGGTCGGGTGGGTCGGAATAATGGTGAAGAGAAAAATGGAGCTCGAGCGTTAGGAGATACCTCAGGGACTAGTCGCGGTTCAGATGAAGAAGAAGATGGGGGTCGAATACTGGGTATTGTAAGAAGATATTGGGGAAACGTCGTCGGCGAAGTGTTCTTGGTTTTCGAAGTCAGATTGGCTAGACATAGACAGAGGTGTAAAGAATTCAAATCGCCGGAGGTTTGAGAAGAGGTTTTGAAAATGGGAAATGCAAAATCGAATCGTGTTGATAAAGGGCTAATTAAGCCGTTAGCAATAAATGTAGATACGCGATATCCGAAATTCCACTGATCTTGGCAAATTCATTGAGCCGCACACCAATCAAGTGTGATGGGCGGCCAGTGACGCAAATAAGCACTCGAATGCTTCTGGGAAAACGCATCGACTCAAAAGACGCATGCATTCCCCGGTTTGCTCTTTCTAAAACGCATTCCCCGGTTTGCTCTTTCTAAAACGCATTCATTTAATTGATAAACGCATACTGATGAACGTATGGTTCTCAGTCACTTATGCGCTGGACGCAGCATGAATGGCAGAGTATGCGGTGAAATCAAAGTTTGCATTGAAGTTCGATGAATAATTCCATGCTTATTTAATTTACACTACTCCTAAAACTGAATTCAAAGAATGAGAATTAAATATGCCTTCTCACAAGGTCCCTCGGCATTGGAATCCATCTCAATCAATTTCTCAAGTGCCTTCACTCATGGTCCCTCAGCACTGTGTATCATATATCATATCTCCATAGGCCTTCACACATGGTCCCTCGGCCGTGGATTGCATCTTGATAACACGCATACAGGATTTCATATGACATACTAGTTTTCACTTGCACAATGTTAGAAATAATCCTTGGATGAAATAGAAAGTCACTCACGATTTGTCTTAGGCCCCGAGCGGATTATATGCTTTTCCGAGCTCTTCTTAGCCTGTAAAAACACATTTCTCACATTAGGTTTTCTTTGAACTCCCTTTCCATAATCATTAAGTATGCATATTCATATACCATTCTCACTCCATCACTGAGGCTCTCTTTTTCCAAAATATTCATAACTAACGACACTCTATGTCACTAGCGAGACTACCAACGAAATCACACCACTGGGTACTGCACTAGCAAAACCGGAGTGAACTAGACTAGCGAGATTACCTTAAGGAGTGATACCCAGCGAGACTTCAGCGAGAGTTGTGAGACGCAAAGCTCTTTGCGTTATCAGCGACACTCGTTCCGCTGCTCACTCTCCAGCTCCTTAGCGATACCACTGTCTTAACGACACCTGATACCACTGCTTCCTTCCTTCCCTTCTAACTCTTTCTTTATCCTGCTAAAAACCATATTACAGCCAAAATCAGAACTTCCTCTTTTCTACAATCTTGTAAAGTAGTGAGTTTCCTAACTTACCTCAAAATTTCAGACCATAACTCGTCTTCGTTTGAGAACTATTCCCAAATGACTTCGACTCCCTTGAATTGTCTAGCAATTCAACTTCGATTACTTCCTCCTAAAAATTAAGACATTTTTGCTCAGATTTAGCTTAAACATCCTTCATGGAAGTTTCTAAGAATTAAATCAACTTACTAACCTCAAATTTCAGTCCTAGCTTCAACTTCCTCAGCTCACTCTTCTTCAAATACCGATTGGTGTCCAGATTTATCAGCAACAATCAAGCTTCTGGTTCCAGCTTCAAAGTCACCATGAAAATGATCTGGTTTCTACTTGAATTCGATATAAACACCTTCTTCCACCTCTCTTCGTTGTTCGTCTGCTAAATGGAGTCAATCTGAGTTTGAAAATATGTCCAAAAGGGTTTAATTATTCAATGCACTCACTTATATGTCAATATAAATCACCGACTTACCAGCTCTACCATCATCTTCCTTTTTGAATTAGCCAACGCAACCTTCCGCGCATGGCTTCGGCAATGCATAGCCTCAACTTACCATGCTACTGATTGCCCAACGTCGAATAGTTGACTACCGCATGGCCCTCTCGGCCCCTTTTCTATGCACCGATGCATACCATCCTTCAACGCATAGGCCATCTCAACGCATAGCAATGCCAACTTATAACACATAGTAAAATTAGTAGCCTTCAATGCATACTTCCACTAACGCCTATTGCATCCTCCTTCCTTCACATCTACTTGCACGCTGAGCTACCCTCTTCAACGCATGTCTACCAGTGGCAATTCTTGTGAAGCTTTAGACATACCCTCAACGCATAATCACCCATCACATGGCCAACACTTAGCCATTTTTTGCTCCCACACAACTCGGTCAATTACTTCACTCAAACTATATTTTCTTCTTACTTACCTTCTCCCAAAGACAGGTACAGGGCTTACAAACAATGTCTCGTCGCCTCTTTGCACTCATCGTCGGAGGAAAATATTTCTGCATAAATTTTTCAACCATTTGCGCCCAAGTTGTAATCTCACCAAGTTCAACTGAATATGCCCATTGCCTTGCCTTATCTCTGAGAGAGAAAGGGAATAGCATCATCCTGATGCTGTCTTGCGGTACTCCAACCATGGAGAATGTGCTACATATCTCCAAGAAGCTTTTCAAGTGTGCATGTGGGTCGTCACCCATTGCACCCCTAAATTGCCCTGTGGCTTGCAACATCTACAACGTCACTAACTTCATTTCAAACCTTCCATTACCTTCAAAGGTTGGTTGTGGAATTCCTTATGCGAAATTATACAGGTTCGAGGACGCATACTCCCTCGTTGGGCGATTTCTATCATGCGCTAAGAAAATTGGGTTTATCTCTTGGTCTGCATGCTCTTGTGCATCTGCGTTTTGCCTAACCCCACCTTGAGGAACCTGAGGCTGATTGTGTTGTGCATCCATATTTTATTCTGTAGCTCTGTAGTTCCTTCTTTGTTTATTCTGTCTTGTCCTTCTTCTGAAGGTCCTCTCAATCTCTTGGTCAATATCAAGTGTTGGGATGCTCCCGTCACTTATATACTGTTAGAAGCTTCTGACAGAAGAGAAACTTGCTATACTCCTTCGACTAGGGAATTCCTACAACACAATAATCAAAAAAAAAATGAACCAATACAATAATCCCCGGCAACGGTGCCAAAAACTTATTGCTGTGCAATGCAGATCTGAAGTGCAAAACTTGTTACTGCGTCTATCTATTATTATTAAGCTTCCTATGCATTTAACATACTATGCATCTTACTTATGCTTAATGCTATACGTTGGTGATCTGTCAAATTTTCCTATACTTTACCCAAGTATAAGCAAAGGAGTAGGTTTTCTTGGTGAGTCCGAGGTCGAACACAGGGATTATGTTGATTCTTTATTTAAGTGGATTATATGCGTTGTAGTGGTAACCAAGAATAATTTGAGAGATGTGTTTGTTTCTAATCTAAAGAAAGCGATAACATGTACACTAAACTAAAATGTGGAAAATGAAAAGGCATGCAACACAGCAAAGTCAGCTAGGTAAATTTAATGAATGGGTAAGAACAGGGTTAGGGTTGGTTAACATCTAACATCAGAAACGCATAGTGATAGTCTATGCATACTTGCAACTCTTCTCCCGGTTGTCAGCCGCTATGCGTTATATGTCTATAATGCATAGGAGAATGTTAAGTGCCAAGGTTGTTCCTATGTCTAGGCAACACTACTTAGCCTTGTCAATTGAGTTCCACAATCATTTACCCAATCGAGCAGTCTGATTATTACTACTTATATCGATTAGCTAGATGGACATAAGCATCGAATTAAGATTACAATTAACAAGATCCAATAGTTACACTATGGTTCTTATTTAGATGCTAACGCAACTCTTAACCCGTGATAGAATAGTTACTCATGGATTCAAAGTAAAAAGCGAACAGTGTAGAGAAATGAGTAGATATGGAACAAATATAGATTGATGAATGGAATACAACTTTAGATAGCTCAATGTCTTGATGATAACTTGTAGAAATACAAGTTATTATAGTCACTATTTGAATTAATTAGAGTAACTTTAGAGCTAAACGCATGATTTTGGTAGTTGAAGTATGTAAAATGTATCAACATGCGTTGGCACTATTTACAAAACAAAATACCTAAAAAATTATGAGCTTTTCTATTCCCAACGCAAGGTTAAGAAGAAAAGAAGCACAAATAACCCCAAGGACTAGAGACGAAGCTGCTGCGAGAACAAGTGGAAACCTATGCGTCCGAGACCATGCGTTGAGAAGAGAAAGTAAATACGGACGCCTGGGCAAAAGCTGTCAGGTCATTATGAAAAAGGATAACACGTTATCAGATCATGGTAGAACCAATGTACCTACAATGTAAAAAGTCTACGCAGTGGGGCAGGGAATTTAATGCAAAGGTGTCAGGCCATCATAACGCCACTTCGCCAACTGGCGTTACCTGCGCTTTCGTCTCTCTGCGAGGGCTTTGGTCTGCTTCCTTCTTTTCTTTTGTTGCTCTAGGGTGACTCAATAGCTAAGAGAAGACGGGCAAAGGAGCCAACCTAGTTATTGCAATATCCCAAAGTAGGGGCAGCTAACTGTGTAGATAGAGACTCTTTCCTCTTGCGGGCATAAAAGACCTTGAGTTGAGATGCTACTGCTTAGATTAGATGGTTAGCTCAGTAGATTCTTGTAGCTACCTATCCCTAGAACTACTAAACGCTATGAAAGCCATAAAACTGCTCTACTGACCAGTGACTCTACTTTTAGATAGATAGAGAAGAAAGAAGTCACAGTCCTTTGTTCAGAGAGAAAGCAAATGCGACAACCGCGAGGAAGTACTTGAAGAAGGCAACCGGCGATTGATTTCCTACAAGTCCGTCTTCCTGAATTTGTCGAGCAAGAAGCGGAACTACAGGGATGCTGCTGCTGAGACGCGGAGGACCGCTGTAGAGCCCCCTATGTTGGTTGTGGTTGGGGCTGAGGTGTGGAGGACATGGACTGCAGCAACGTCTGACCACACTGCCGGAACGTGGGCTGCTGTAACGGCTGAAATTCATGAACATAAATTTCACTGGCTTTTAAGCCAATAGAATAGGCCTTCCCTTTCCGCCGGAAATCCGGCAAATTCCCTATCGGGGAATCGACCGCTCTTCCTTATCGTTGGTGGGCAAACCAAGGCCAGTGCCCTACGTGTCCGGTAACCTGAGGTCGGGCTAACTAATGAAAGTGCAACTTACTCGTGTAGTGGGTGTATGGTCCCGTCCCGCCCATGGTGCTCAAAAAGTGGGGGTCGAAGAAAATAGATAAAAGATTTCGAGGATCAGATTACTTAACCGAAACCTGATCGGGAGAGAAAAATGAACGACTATCTTGAAAGAAAGTAAGAAAGATCACGAGCTTCTGTAGGCTTAAAAAAGAAGGCCATTTACCGAGAGTTGTGACAGGTGATGAACATCTGATTGGATGGAATCCTAAATTCTCTACCCGATCTCTATGAGAGCTTTGAAGTCGGGTAGGCTTCAACTTTTCAACGCCTATAAATAGCCCAAAGCTTCAGAGAAAAAGGGAGGAGAAACGAGTTCAAGAGGCGAAAGCTCTGCACAACTCCTCCACCATAACCAGCCTCCATTTTGAGCCTTCTGAGATAAGGATTTTGAGAACTTTCAGAATCGTCTCCCAGTGAGTGAGAACCTTCACCCTATGGATTTTATGTATTAGATAGCAACCATCTCAAGCCTCCATGAAGCAAGAAGTAGCTAGTAGCGGCTTGACGTCTTCCATTTCTGTTTATTTTCCATTTTCCTCCTTTTTACTTATGTTTTGTTAATGACATTCGAGAGAATGGCTTATTTTCTTAATATAAGTTTGATTGACGACTATCATCCATTTATTTCCATATTAAATATCTTACACCATGTTGATTGAATGCTAAATGAGTTAGATGTTAGAGTTAGTTTTTCTTGAGCAATATGAAGTATGTTACATCCTGATGAATGCATATCATTAGCTTGCATAATTTTGTCTGACAAACAAATGTAGTAAGCACGACTGTCTATCTTGAAAGAGTAGATGGTTAATCTTTAGCATTTATCAAGACTAGATGAAGTGCAGAGATGTAGTTTATCTTTTGCCAATGCAAACTTACCATGCGTCTTAGAGATAAGATTAATGTGGCGTCGAAACATCGAGAGATCGATTCACAAACTCAGTTTGTAGGTATGCACTTATACTTAGATAGGCTTAAGTAACAACTAGCTCTTGCGTTAACTCTACCTTTATCGCATGTTTCCATTCATTCTCAACGCATGCTATCTGACGCTAAGGACATTTGACTAACCATCGTCGCATCCACCTCATTGTTAGTCGTAGGAAATTTTATTCATTCTTTATGTATAGTTTTAGATACAATCTTGCACATATTACTTGTATAGTTCACCGCATAGTCCTCAACACTTAGTTATTACAAATCCCTGCGTTCGACCCTGGACTCACCAGGAAACCTATAAGAGCTTATACTTGGGCTTCTTATAGGAAAACTTGCTTAATCATGATCGTATTTGAGTAATTCTCGACGCATCTTTGTACGAAAAATGATAATATCTATTTTTGTGCAACACACTATGAAACAATGTAAATGGAAAATAGAAATCCAATAAACAAAACCGACATTTGACACAAATCTAAAATCAAACTAGAAAAACAAGATAGAAAGCAGGAAAAGGGCGTCAATGTCTTGAGTCGCCGAGATGGAAGCATGAGGTTCTACTGTGAAGTGGTCAAGTGGAGGGAAGACTCTTCTCTTTCGAGCTATTCGTCTCCGGTTGTGTTCTGGAGAGAACTCTGCTGTCATTTAGGAATTCTTCCGTGAATGAACAACCCTTTCTCATCCTGCAGAACTGCCTTTTTATAGATGTTGCGTTCACAATCAATGGCAAATCTACTTGATTGGTGGCGAAATTGATATCATGCGTCCATCTCGCCTAATTGTGTAATTCTCGGGTCAATTTAGATCCACCACTTTAGCCACAGATTATATATGTCAATCTTTCGACAATCTCTCAAGATTCTGATCTGATTTTTTGCTCCTTACGTTTTTGGTAGTTATGGATTCATGGAGAAGTTTGGTGGATGTCAACGCATCATGGGTTGCCAATGCATAGTCTTGCGTTAAGAGTTAGTCAATGCATCGTTTGCATTCTTGCGTTAAAACATGCGTTTTAGGCTCAAAAAGTGGTAAAATTATTATCTTCATAAAAATACAAGAGTAGAACGCGTAGGAAGATTTATTAGTAGAATTTAGCTTAAACTACCGCATGCTTCTCTATTTATTCTCTATTTTTCTAAGAAAAAGGCTACAATAACTTGTATTTCTACAAGTTATCAGCAATGTCTTGGTTCTTGGAGGCTTGAGATGGTGGCTATCTGGTACATGATTTGTACAAGGGATGAATTCTCACTCTCTTAGAGGTGACTCTGAAAACTCTCAGAATCTTCTCATTGAAGAGCTCGTAATGGAGGGTAGCAATGGAGGTTGAGTGAGAATTTGTGCAGAGCTTTCACCACTGTGTATTTCTCCCTACCTTGAACATGAAATGCAATGGGCTATTTATAGGCATTGAAAAGGTGGTTTCATGATGATCTGACACCTTTGCATTTAATTCCATGCCCTGTTGCGCAGACTTCTTCCTGTCTTTGGTTCATTGGATTTGTCATGATTTAGTAAAGTTAGTTGTTTACTTGCATTTGTCATAACTTGGGTTAAAATTAGGAAGACTTGATGGAATAGTAACGCATGCTTTATTACTTAGTGAAAGACAACACTATGCTTCTAGACAGTTGAGACGTTACGTGAGTAACTATCCTACCCATGATCTGGAGTTAGCTGCAGTTGTTTTAGCATTAAAAATATGGCAGCATTATCTAATTGGAGAAGAGTGCCATATCTATACAAATCATAAGAGTTTGAAGTACATCTTTGATCAGAAGGAACTTAACATGAAGCAAAAAAGGTGGTTGGAGCTGATTAAAGATTATGACTGTACTATTGAATATCACCCAGAAAAGGCGAACGTTGTAGCTGGTGCTTTAAGTAGAAAATCCAGAGGCAGTACAAGTTCTCTAAATGTTGTACGAGTTGTTTGGCTCAAGGAATTAAGAAACAGTGCTACTAGTTTAAGAGTGATTGATAATGGAATGTTGTTAGCACATTTCCAGTTGAGGCTCAAGTTAATTGACGAGGTGGTAGGGAAGCAGTCAAAAGATCCTATGATTAAGAAGCTAATAGAGGAAGTAAAAGTCCAGTGAAGAGTAGAGTTTGAACTATGCACTGTTGAAGCATAGTTGGATTTATGTGCCAAAGGATGTGGAAGTTAAGCAGATGATTCTTGAAAAGGCACATAGCTCATCCTATGCTATGCATCCTGGTAGTACTAAGATGTGCAGAACATTACAAATTTTTTATTGGTGGCCAGGTATGAAGATGAAGAGGGAGAAAGCTAAGTATGTAGCAAGATGTTTAATTTTTCAGCAAGTAAAGCCTAAACGTCAGAAGCCAACAGGGTTGTTGAATCCACTCCCTATTCCTTAGTGGAAGTGGGAACTCGTTACGATGGATTTTCCCTTTGGATTGCCAAGGACTCCAACTTGTGTTGATGGGATTTGGGTAATTATTGATATTGGCGAAGGCAACATGTTTCTTACCAGTTAAGGCAATTTATACGTTGGATAGACTGACACAAATGTATGTAGATAAGGTTGTAAGTTAGTACGGAGTTCTAGTGACTATTGTATCAAACAGAGATCCTAAGTTTACTTCTAAGTTCTAGATGAGTTTGCAGCAAGCTTTGGGAACTAAGTTGCAATTCAATACAAATTTTCATGCTCAGACTGATGGACAGTCAGAGAGGATAATCCAAACCTTAAAAGATATGGAATTTGCTTACAATAATAGCTACCAATCTAGCATAGGTATAGCTTTGTATGAAGCATTATATGGCAAGTCGTGCAAAACCCCAGTGTGTTGGGGAGAGGTTGGAGAAAGGAAGCTGGTTGGACTAGAGATTATACAACTTACGACAGAAAAGATAGAAATGATTAAAGCGAACCTTAAGATAGGTCAAGATTGACAGAAGAGTTATGAAGATCTTGTATTTGAAGTTGGTGACAGAGTTTTCCTGAAGTTGTCACCTTGGAAGGGAGTTCTAAGGTTCAGTAGGAAAATGAAGTTGAGTCCAAGGTATATTAGACCTTATGAGATCTTGGAAAGAGTTGGACCAGCAACTTATAGATTAGCTTTGCCAATGGAGATGTTCAATATTCACAACATATTTCATGATAGCACTTAAAATGTGCTATCTTCCTCAGCTTAACTCGCGATCGTTGTGTTGTTTAATGTGTCTATTGTGTTATTTTGTAGGTTCCGAGCACTTAACAGGTAGAATGGGGTGTTAGCACCAAAACCAAGCTAAAATGGGCCAAAACGGAGTTCCATGACATCAACCGAGAGATAGAACTCCAAAAGGACAAAAATACACTCAAAGCCACGGCGCTGCGGAAAGTTCACGCGAACAAATTAGCGTCAGCGCCGTGGCACTACCCTATAGCGTCGGGGCAGTAGTCCAATTTTGGCATAAATTAGCCCTAGCCGCCAACCATTCAGAGAGATAGCAGCCCGAGTCCCAAGTCTGTTTTTAGAGCTTTTCGCTGCATTTTTCCTTCTTTTCATCTTGAGGAGAGTTTCTTTGAACAATTATTGGGTGAACAAGCATGTATCGAGGCTAAGGTAACGTTTTCTAGCTTGGGTATTAGGGATTTTCCATTGTAACGGATGTTCTTTAGCGTTTTTGAACTTAATTCAAGTGTATGCATGATTTAATTCCGAGTTTTCAAGAATTATGATCAATTTATAACACTAGTATGTATTTTGATTATTGCTTCTGGTTGAATTACAATTCATGACAATTTGTTGTATGTCAATCATAGGAAGCAATAGGTTAGGTAAGCTTGCAAATCAAAATGGTAATGCGCATTGTTCTAATCAACCTAGAATTAAATCGATAGGACATTCAATCTAGGTCTATCCAGCTGAATGTTCCACCTAATTCTCCCTTGAACTTAATGCAGTTAGGTTTCGTCAAATTTTGCCTGCTTTTCATCGATTTGCTTAAATCTAACTTGTAAGCACCTAATTGGTAAGCATGTTCAAAAGCTTTAGGCAAATTAGTATTAATAATCTCATATTGTAAAATAAAAAAATTAAAAAAAAAAGAAAGAAGGAAGTGGGAAAAAAAAAAAAAAAAGAAGAAGACAAAAAAGAAAGAGGAAGTAGAAAAAGAAAAAGAGAAGAAAAAAAAAAAAAAAGAGATGATAAGGATGAGAAGTCGGTTTTTAACCTTTCTTTGGACAGAAAATTTTGCCGACTTCATTCTACTCATTTCCAAACGAAATTCTATGCTATTTTTCAGCTGCATGTTGTGGAAAGGTTGAAGAAGAGTTCTAGGGCAATTTCATGCAAGGTTTTGGAAGATTTCATGGTAAAACTGAAGCTGAAACAGAAGCTTCATATGCTGTTGCATAGCTCAAACAAGGTCTGGTGTTTGGTGAATATCGAGCTGAAGACATTGAATTTTGGGTTGATATTTTAAGGTTAGTAAGTTAACTCAATTTCAAACAACTTTTATGAAGGAAGCTTGAGTTGAAATGGATTAAAAACATGTAAACTTTTAGCTGGAATTTACTGATACGAAATTTCTGTGCAATCTGGAGCAGCACGGAGAAAACTTGCAATATCTGACGAACCAGGACGAGTTAAGCCACAAAATTTTGAGGTAAGCTAGAAAACATTTTCGCTACAAGTTTGTAGAAGAAAAAAAGTTCTAAATCTTGCTGGAAATATGACTTTGAATTGACAGAAGTGAGAACAAACAGGAAAGGAGGAAACTCTGCTGTCGGGTGCCGTTTGGAAGCAGGTAACGCTGAGAATTGGAGCGTGAGTAGCGACACTGGTGTCGCTGGTCGTGTAAAGGAGGATTTTCTATCACAAATCTCGCTGGCTCTCGCTTAGTATCGCTCATCAAGTAATCTTGCTGGTATCACTTATGCTGGTGTCGCTAGTGCCGTGACCTGTTGTGTAATTTCGTTAGTAAACTCACTAGTAAGGTGAAATCTCGTTGGTAATCTCGCTAGTGACATAGAATGTCGCTTATTATGTGTATTTTAGGAAAGAAAGGGAGTCTCGGTGCTGAATCATGATTAGAGTTTAAGTATGCACGTCTAATGATCATGTAAAGGAAGTTAAGGAAAACGTAACGTGAGGAATGTGTATTTCAAGGCCAAGAAGAGCTCGAAAAGGCGTATAACCCGCTCAGGGCCTAAGGACAAGTTGTGAGTGACACTTTTCTTTCCTTGAAATGAATTTATTGAAAATGTTTAGTTTGGTTTTTCTTATGAGATATGGCTTTGAGATGAACTGTTTTCTTGGAAAGCATGATGTTTGATGATATTGTTCACAAGGCATGTTTTATCCGTTTTCTATAAGATGTTGAATGACATGTCTTGAAATGTTGTTTATCGTGATATATCTGATTTTAATGAAAGATTTTCTTGTGAACTATTTACGTATAATATTGGTTTCTAAAATGTTTTAGAGGAGGCTCAATGCTGAAGGACATGAGAAGGCATGTGAGTTTCCCCAGGACCCAGTACTGAAAGACTCGTAGGAGGTACTTGGACAACCCGCCATATTCCTATGTGCACATAAAGGTTGTGACGTTGGGTGTGTTGAGTCTTGCTCCACCCCAACTAAGGATTGTTATCGACGTTGAGTGCGTTGAGTTTTACTCCGCCTCAACTAAGGATATTTTCGACGTCGGGTGCGTTGAGTCTTGCTCCGCCCTGACTAAGGGAAAGTTTTGAGAACGAATTGTTTTTCGTATACGATGATTTTGGCATGAACATATGTGATTTGTTTACGTTGTTGAAATTATGATTTTACAAAAATGATTATTTGTATCATGTTTACGTTTATGGCGTTATTATGAGTTTAACATGCCTATTTTCGAACAAAAGATAGTTTTACAAAATTAGTCACTCACGGGGCTTTTAGCTCACGTTTTCCATGTTTTCTTTTCCTCCTAGGTAGCAAGGACGCTCTTGGTGCATTACCTACTCCAACTCGCCCTGCTTAAGCTTCGAGTTTCCAAAAACAATTTATTTTTTCGTCGTTGTACGTGTAAATAACTTAACACTGGTGGCATGTAGATTTAGTTATTTATAAGTGGGTTATGAGAGAATATGTTATAAAAATGTGCTGTGCACAGGAATGGATTATTATGTTATGACCATGCATTGATATGGCTGAATTCTATGAATGTATACGTATGGAAATGTTTGTGCAGGAAGTTATGTAAGATGGGGCAATATGCATCACAAGAGGGGTGATGTATATTGTCTTCACATCTCCTTTCAGGTTAAGTAGGTAATTAAAGAGGGGGTGTGACAAGTTGGTATCAGAGCAAAAAGAGTCTTGGGAATAAGATCATGCATTGTAGTGTAGGAACATGAAAATGTTTAGCCAATAGTAACATTGTGTTATCATATAGGAAAACATGCCACCTCGAAGCAGGCGAGTGAGGCAATCAGCAACCGGAACTCCTCAAGCTACTGGAGACCGTGGAAATATGTCAGAGGGTGAATCTAGTCATCCTCAAGTTAAGGTCAATGTCGAGGAGCATATATTTACTAGAATTGCTGAAAGATTGGCTACAAGTATTGGATCAGTGGAAGCAGATCCAGAAAAGAAATACAGTATAGAAAGATTGAAGGCTTTGGGTGCCACTACTTTTAAAGGCACTGTTAATCCTATAGAAGCAGAGGCATGGTTGAATCTACTTGCGGAATGCTATCATGTAATGAGATGCCTCGATGATAGAAAAGTAGAATTGGCAATGTTTTTGCTCCAAAAAGGGGGCAGAAGATTGGTGGAGAATTGTAGAAAGCAGGAAAGAGGATATAGGAGAAATAGGCTGGAATGAGTTTAAGAAGGCATTCCAAGAGAAATATTGTTCGAGATTATTCCGAAATACCAAACGGAATGAGTTTCTGAAGTTAATACAGGGGTCCATGTGAGTGACGGAATATGAAAAGAAATATACAAAACTGTTTAAGTATGCCATGACGATTGTTGCAGATGAGATTGACAGGTGCAAGAGATTTGAATAAGGTTTACGGGAGGAGATACGCACTCCTGTAACTGCTAGTGCTGAGTGGACAGATTTCTTCAAACTCGTAGAGGCAGCTATGCGAGTTGAAAGGAGTTTGATGGAAAGGAGGACGGAACGAGAATCAGCTGGAGGTAGACGGACAATCCACACTTCTGGTACTACTCAGGGGCAATCAGGCAGGAGATTAGTACCAGGCGTATTTAGTGGAGGAAATTTTAAGACAATATCGAGTGGACAGGGTACTTCCAAGGGAGGTACTGGAGAAAGTGCATGGAAGCAAGAACCACGGAGTTCTACTGGTCCAGCTTAAACAGTGGAAGGTTTTCGAAGTGGACAACCTAGAAAGTCCACAGCTAGTTCTGCAAGGAAACCATTATGTCCTAGCTGCGGGAAGTATCATTGGGGACAGTGTAAGGGCAATGTATGTTACCATTGTGGACAAGCGTGTCACTATAAACGAGAATGTCCTCAGTTGATGCAAGAATTTAAAGCTGAATAGAGAACTGGCTCATTTACAACTAGTCAACCACAACGACCTGCAGGAATTGCTGATGAGGGAACTAGTGGATCAAGACAAAAAGGAGCTGTAGGGCGACCAAAACAGCAAGGAAAAGTCTTTGCAATGACTCAGCAAGAGGCTGAAGATGCTCCTAATGTGGTTACTGGTACATTTTCTATATGTCATACTCCTGCTCATGTTTTGATAGACCCTGGTGCTACCCATTCTTTTATTGCTAAAATGTTTGCTGTGAATATAAATAGTACATTAGAATCTTTGCCTGAGGAACTGTTTGTTTATACCCCTGTTGGAGATGTCTTTGTGGCTAGTAAGGTGTATAAAGATTGTGTGATTGAAATTGATGGTGTGACTATGATAGCCAACTTGATACCTTAGATATTCAGGAGTTTGATGTGATATTGGGAATGGATTTCTTATCCAAATATCGAGCCACTGTGGATTGTTTCCAGAAGGAAGTCGTATTTAGAGGATTCGAAGGAAAAGAAGTTATTTTCAAGGGTGACAGGAAATTCCTTCCTACTTGTGTAATATTGCAGTTAAAGCTAGGAAGTTGTTAAGCAAGGGTTGTCCAACATACCTTGCTTACGTGGTTGATACATAGGCCGGTAAGTTAAGACCAGAAGATATTCCTTTGGTGAATGAATTTCTTGATGTGTTTCCTGAAGAGCTGCCAGGATTACCACCTGATAGAGAAGTGGAGTTCATTATTGATCTAGTTCCTGGAACAACACCCATTTCACAGGCACCATACCGTATGGCACCATCAGAACTGAAGGAGTTGAAGGTGCAGTTACAGGAACTAATAGATAAGGGGTATATTAGACCGAGTGTATCTTCGTGGGGTGCACCGGTGTTATTCATGAAGAATAAGGACGGTACTTTGAGACTGTGCATTGATTATCGTCAGTTAAATAAGGTCACCATACGCAACAAATATCCCTTGCCTCAATATTGATGATTTGTTGGATCAACTTAGAGGGGCATCAGTGTTCTCAAAGATAGACTTAAGATCGGGATATCATCAGTTAAAGGTTAGAGAGACAGATGTACCAAAGACAGCTTTTAAAACGAGGTATGGACACTATGAATTCCTCGTGATGCCTTTTGGTCTGACAAATGCTCCAGCAATGTTTATGGACTTGATGAATAAGATTTTCCATCCTTATTTGGATCAATTTGTGATTGTATTTATTGATGATATTCTAGTGTATTCTAGAAGCAAGGAAGAACATGCAGGACACCTTAGAATTGTATTACAGACTTTGAGAGAAAAGAGATTGTATGCAAAATTCAGCAAATGCGAGTTTTGGCTGGAACGAGTAATGTTTCTGGGTCATATTGTTACTGCTGCAAGAGTTGGAGTAGATCCTCAAAAGACCGAGGCAATTACCAGATGGGAACAGCCAAGGACAGTAATGGAGGTTCGTAGTTTTCTGGGACTCGCAGGTTATTATCGGCGCTTTGTACAAGATTTTTCCAAGATAGCATTACCACTGACTCATTTGACTAAAAAGGGAACTAAATTTGAATGGAACGAAGAATGTGAGCAAAGTTTCCAAGAGTTGAAGAAGAGATTAGTGACAGCGCCTATTTTAGCACTTCTAGAGACAGGGAAGGAGTTTGAGGTGTATTGTGACGCCTCTAGTCAAGGGTTGGGTTGTGTACTGATGCAAGAAGGTAAAGTTATAGCTTATGCCTCTAGAGAGTTGAGGCCACATGAAGTTAATTACCCTACCCATGACTTAGAACTAGCAGTAGTGGTGTTGGCATTAAAGATGTGGCGGCATTATTTGTTTGGAGAGAAGTGCCATATCAATACGGATCACAAAAATTTGAAATACATCTTTGATCAGAAAGAACTCAACATGAGACAAAGGAGATGGTTGGAGCTGATCAAAGATTACGATTGCTCTATAAATTATCATCCAGGAAAGGCTAATGTTGCAGCTGATGCGTTGAGTAGAAAGTCAGGACAAACTAGGATTCCATTGAATACTATTAGTGCGGAATTGACAAAGGAGTTAAAGAGTTCAAATGCATCTTTATCGGTAGACAAGTTGGGAGGTTTGCTTGCATACTTCCAGGTAAGACCTACTTTGATGAGTGAGATTGTTAGCAAACAAATGGAAGATTTTATACTCAAGAAAATAGTAGAAGAGGTGAATCTCAACCAAAGAACAGATTTTGAAATAAGAAGTGATGGAGCTTTAATGAAATAAGGAAGATTGTGTGTCCCAAATGACTTGACATTGAAAAATGCTATTCTAGAGGAAGCTCATAGTTCTGCATATGCAATGCATCCTGGTAGTACAAATGTACAGGACTTTGAAGGAATATTATTGGTGGCCAGGAATGAAACGGGAAATTGCTGAATGTGTAGCGAGATGTTTGATATGTCAGCAAGTAAAGCCAGAAAGACAAAAACCTGGTGGACTTTTAAAACCACTCCCCGTACCTTAGTTGGCATGGGATCATATCACTATGGATTTCTTATTTGGTCTTCCTAAAACTCCAAATGGGCAGATGAAATATGGGTAATAGTTGATCGATTTACTAAAACTTCCTGATTCTTACCAGTTAAAGTGACTTTTACTTTAGATAAACTGGCCAAAATGTATGTTGATAAGATAGTAAGTCAATATGGAGCTCCTGTGTCTATTATTTCTGATAGAGATCCGAGATTCACATCTAAGTTCTGGCCCAGTTTACAGCAAGCATTGGAAACTAAACTTAAGTTTAGTACAGCTTTTCATCCTCAAACTGATGGACAATCAGAAAAAACGATTCAGACTCTAGAGGATATGTTGCATGCTTGTGCGCTGCAATTTAAAGGAAGCTGGGATACTCGATTGTCTTTGATGGAGTTTGTGTATAATAATAGTTACCATTCTAGTATTGGAATGTCACTCTATGAGGCATTGTATGGCAGACGTTGCAGAACTCCTATATGTTGGGGTGAAGTAGGAGAAAGGAAGTTAATGGGATCAGAATTAGTCCAAACTACATTTGAGAACATGAAATTCATAAGAGAAAGGTTGAAGACGGCACAGGACCGACAGAAAAGCTACGCTAATAAGAGGCATCGAGATTTAGAATTTGAAGTTGGTGATAAAGTCTTCTTGAAATTATCTCCCTGGAAAGGAAGTTTGAGATTCGGAAGGAAAGGGAAGTTGAGTCCGAGATATATTGGGCCTTATGAGATTCTAGAACGAATAGGACCGTCGGCTTATCAGTTGGCGTTACCAATGGAATTGTCTAAAATACATGATGTATTTCATGTTTCTCTACTAAGGAAGTACATTCCAGACCCTACACATGTTTTGGAAGCTCAACCTATTCAGGTAAATGAAGATTTATCTTATGAAGAGAAACCTGTGCAAATCCTTGATCGAAAGGAACAAGTTCTGAGAACAAAAACAATACCGCTTGTTTAAGTTTTGTGGAGAAATCACAAAGCGGAAGAGGCAACATGGGAAAGTGAAGATCAAATGAAGATCAAATATCCCCATCTCTTTACGAGTGATTTAACCTAAATTTCGAGGATGAAATTCGCAAAAAGGGGGTAATGAATTGTAAACACATAATTGGTAAGCACGTTCAAAAGCTTTAGGCGAATTAGTATTAATAATCTCATATTGTAAAATAAAAAAAAAAAAGAAAGAAGGAAGAGGAAAAAAAAAAAAAAGAAGAAGACAAAAAAGAAAAAGGAAGTAGAAAAAAGAAAAGAGAAGAAAAAGAAAAAACAAAAAAAAAAAAAAAAGAAAAACAGATGATAAGGATGAGAAGTCGGTTTTTAACCTTTCTTTGGACAGAAAATTTTACCGACTTCATTCTACTCATTTCCAAACGAAATTCTATGCTATTTTTCAGTTGCACGTCGTGGAGAGGTTGAAGAAGAGTTCTAGGGCAATTTTGTGCAAGGTTTTGGAAGATTTCATGGTAAAACTGAAGCTGAAATAGAAGCTTCATCTGCTGTCGCACAGCTCGAACCAGGCCTGGTGTTTGGTGAATATCGAGCTGAAGAGATTGAATTTTGGGTTAATTTTAAGGTTAGTAAGTTAACTCAATTTTGAACAACTTTTATGAAGGAAGCATGAGTTGAAATGGATTAGAAACATGTATACATTTAGCTGGAAGTTACTGATATGAAATTTCTGTGCAATCTGGAGCAGCACAGAGAAAACTTGCAATATCTGACGAACCAGGACGAGTTAAGCCACGAAATTTTAAGGTAAGCTAGAAAACATGTTTCGCTACAAGTTTGTAGAAGGAAAGAAATTCGAAATCTGGCTAGATATATGACTTTGAATTGATAGAAGTGAGAACAAACAGGAAAGAAGGAAACTCTGCTGTCGGGTGCCATTTGGAAGCAGGTAACGCTGAGAATTAGAGCGTGAGTAGCGACACTGGTGTCACTGGTCGTGTAGAGGAGGATTTTCTCTCACAAATCTCGCTAGCTCTCGCTCAGTATCGCTCATCAGGTAGTCTCGCTGGTATCGCTTATGCTGGTGTCGCAAGTGCCGTGACCTGTTGTGTAATTTCGTTAGTAAACTCACTAGTAAGGTGAAATCTCGGTTGTAATCTTGCTAGTGACATAGAATCTCGCTTATTATGTGAATTTTAGGAAAGAAAGGCAGTCTCGGTGGTAAATCATCCTTAGAGTTTAAGTATGCACGTTTAATGATCATGTAAAGGAAGTTAAGGAAAACGTAACGTGAGGAATGTGTATTTACAGGCCAAGAAGAGCTCAGAAAGGCGTATAACCCGCTCAGGGCCTAAGGACAAGTTGTGAGTGACACTTTTCTTTCCTTGAAATGAATTTATTGAAAATATTTAGTTTGGTTTTTCTTATGAGATATGGCTTTGAGATGAACTGTTTTCTCGAAAAGCATCATGTTTAATGATATTGTTCACAAGGCATGTTTTATCCGTTTTCTATAAGATGTTGAATCTCATGTCTTGAAATGTTGTTTATCGTGATATATCTGAATTTCATGAAAGATTTTCTTGTGAACTATTTACGTATAATACTAGTTTCTAAAATGTTTTAGAGGAGACTCAATGCTGAAGGACATGAGAAGGCATGTGAGTTTCCCCGGGACCCAGTACTGAAGGACTCGTAGGAGGCACTTGGGCAACCCGCCATATTCCTATGTGCACATAGAGGTTGTGACGTTGGGTGTGTTGAGTCTTGCTCCACCCCAACTAAGGATTGTTATCGACGTTGAGTGCGTTGAGTTTTACTCCGCCTCAACTAAGGATGTTTCCGATGTCGGGTGCGTTGAATCTTGCTCCGCCGTGACTAAGGGAAAGTTTTGAGAACGAATTGTTTTTCGTATACGATGATTTTGGCATGGACATATGTGATTTGTTTACGTTGTTAAAATTATGATTTTACAGAAATGTTATTTTATCACGTTTACGTTTATGGCGTTATTATGATTTTAACATTCCTGTTTTCGAACAAAAGATAGTTTTACAAAATTAGTCACTCACGGGGCTTTTAGCTCATGTTTTCCATGTTTTCTTTTCCTCCTAGGTAGCAAGGACGTTCCTGGTGCATTACCTACTCCAACTCGCCCTACTTAAGCTTTCAGTTTCCAAAAACAATTTATTTTCTCGTTGTTGTACGTGTAAATAACTTAAGACTGGTGGCATGTAGATTTAGTTGTTTATAAGTGGGTTATGAGAGAATATGTTATAAAAGAGTACTGTGTACAGGAACAGATTATTATGTTATAACCATGCGTTAATATGGCTGAATTCTATGAAGGTATACGTATGGAAATGTTTGTGCAGGAAGTTATGTAAGATGGGCAATATGCATCACAAGAGGGGTGATGTATATTGTCTTCACATCTCCTTTCAGGTTAAGTAGGTAATTAGAGAGGGGGTGTGACATAACTTGTCGACTAGGGCAATTCAATTATGGTGTTTCTAGATGAATTGATTTGGTGCTAGCTTCAATGAATTTAGTAATGACGAAGCACTGATAAGAACATCGAACAAAGGAAATCCCCCATAACCCAAGCTAGAGCTTCTTCCATTGAATTTTTACTCGTTTTACTTCGCGCAATTTATATTTATGAAATTTACTTTTTCTTGCAATCAACTGTTTTTCTTAAAATCCCCCTTTTTGTTTCCTTGAATAGAAAATTTTCAACTGAGGACTTCGAGGACTCTCTGTGTTCGACCCAGCTTGCCACTACTACTGTGGGTAAGTTAGGAAATTTTATTTGGCACGGAATTAGGAGACAAATTTCGTCCGTCAAATTGGCGTCATTGCTAGGGAGCCAAGAAATTTCACTTTTGTGAGGTTGTTGCGTTTCTTTATTAAGCTTATTATGCATTCAACATGCTTAATACTATGCGTTACTAATCAGTCAAGTTTTCCTATTCTTCACCCAAGTATAAGTAAAGAATGAGGTTTTCTCGGTGAGGTGTTGGGCAACAAATCTGAAGTGCAAAACTTGCTGCTGCGTTTGTCTATTATTATTAAGCTTCTTATGCGTTTAACATATTATGCGTTGAACATGCTTAATGTTATGCGTTTATGATATATCCAGTTTTCCTATTCTTAACCCAAGTATAAGCAAAGAAATAGGTATACTCGGTGAGTCCGAGGTCGAACACAGGGACTATACTGATTCTATAATTCGTTGGATTATTAGAGTTGGAGTGGTAACCAAAAATAGTTGATAAGGATGCGTCTAACAAAAGAAAGCGATAACATGTACACTAGATTAAAATATGGTAAATGGTAAGGTATGTGATACAGCAAAGTCAGCTAAAAGGATTAAATGAATGGATAAAAACAGGGTTCAGGTTGGTTAACATCTAAAATCAGAAACGCATGGTGATATTCTATTCATACTTGCGACTCTTCTCCCGGTTGTCAGCCGCTATGCGTTAGATGTCTATACTGCATAGGGGAGTGTTAAGTACCAAGGTTATTCCTATAGACAGGGAACACTTCTTGGCCTTGTCAATTGAGTTTCACAATCACTTACCCTCTCGAGCAGTTTGATTATTACTACTTATATCGATTAGCTAGATGGACATAAGCATCAGATTAAGATTACAATTGACAAGATGCAATAGTTACACTATGGTTCTTATTTAGATGCTAACGCAACCCGTGACCCTTGAAAGATTAGCTACTCATGGATTCAAAGTAATAAGCGGAAAGTGTGGAGAAATGGATAAACATGGAAGAATTTTAGATTAATGAACGGAATACAATTTTAGACAGCTCAATGTCTTAACACAAATCTAAAATCAAAGCTAGAAAAAGGGATAGAAAGCAGGAAAGGCATCAATGTCTTGATTCGCCGGAATGGAAGCGTGAGGTTCTGCTGCGAAGTGGTCAGGCGGAGGGAAGACTCTTCTCTCTCGATCTATTCGTCTCCGGTTTTGTTCTGGAGAGAACTCTGCTGTCACTTGGAAATTCTTCCGAGAATCAACAACCCTTTTTCAGCTTGTAGGTCTGCCCTTTTATAGAGGCTGTGTTCGTAATCAGTGGCAAATCTGCGTGATTGGAGGAAATTGATGTCGTGTGTCTTTCTCGCCTAATTACGTAATTCTTAGTTCAATTTAGATCCATCACTTTAGCCACAAACCATGCATGTCAATCTTCCGACAATCTCTCAAGATTCTGATATGATTTTCGGTTGCCTTGTGTTTCTAGTCGTTATGCGTTCATGAAGAATTTAGGTTCATGCATTCACTCATGTCGACGCATCCATATGTTTTAATCGCATCATCCTGCGTTGAGCGGATGTCCACGTGTCACAAGTTGCCAACGCATAGTCCTGCGTTAAGAATCTATACGTTGCTCACGTTCCTCCGTTCAAACATGCGTTTTAGGCTCAAAAAGCTATAGAATAATTATCTTCATCAATTTACAAGAGTAGAACGCGTAGGAAGATTTATCAATAGAATTTAACATCAACTGCCGCATGATTCTCTATTTAATCTCTATTTTTCTAAGAAAAAGGCTGTAATAATTTGTATTTCTACAGGTTATCAGTCCGAGGTCAAACACAGGGACTATATATTGGTAGCTGTGGATTATGTATCAAAATGGGTCGAAGCAATCTCATGAGCTAGGAATGATGCGAAGACAGTCTCAAGTTTTCTTCAGAAGAATATATTCACGAGATTTGTAACGCCGAGAGCCCTTATTAGCGATGAAGGTACGCATTTCATTAATAAAATCATCTCCAACTTGCTAATAAAATACAATGTGCAGCACAGGGTGGCAACTGCATACCACCTGCAGACAAATGGACAAGCAGAAATTTCCAATAGAGAATTGAAAACTATTTTAGAAAAGGTAGTTAACTCTTCTCGAAAAGACTGGGCGTCCAAATTAAACGAGGCTTTATGGGCATATCGTACAGCATTCAAAACGCCTATCGGGATGTCACCGTACACGCTGGTCTTTGGAAAGGCCTGCCATCTGCCGTTGGAGCTGGAACATAAAGCATTGTGGGCTGCCAAGAGATTGAACATGGACCTAAAAGCAGCTGGAGAAGCGCGTCAACTTCAACTGAATGAACTGGAGGAATGGAGACTGCAGGCCTATGAGAACGCAAAGATGTACAAGGAACGAACAAAGCGTTGGCACGATCAACGCATCAGTAAGAAATCTTTGCATATAGGTCAAAAGGTCCTTTTTAACTCCAGACTGCGTTTATTTCCAGGAAAATTAAAAACAAGATGGTCTGGTCCCTTCGTGATCAAGGAACTCTTTCCTCATGGTGCCGTAGAGCTGATGAATGAAGACGGAACCAACGTATTCAAAGTTAATGGTCAACGCGTGAAACCATATTATGGAGTTGGCTTGGAACGCGACAAAGTAACCGTTGACCTAGTAAAGATCGAATGAGGAAAAGATGGACGCGCCTTGCGTTGGCAACGAACACTCATATTCCAGGGACGCGCCTTAACTCTTTATATATTACCACATTGTTTTATCTGATCCTCATTTTTGTTCATCTCTAATCTATTTTGATTTACTTTATTTTTATTATTTTATTTTATTTTATTTTATTTTATTTTATTTTACTTTATTCTATTTTTTTTTTTGTTGCTTTGAAAAATTTTGTTTGGCGCTATTTATTATATTGCGTTGAGTGAACTGAACTCAATTTCAAGGCGTCAACATCGAAAACGATGCGATACGATTAACTCGACGCCTAGAGGGGAATCTGAAGCGATTCTGTCAAATCGCTCAGATCAAGAATTCGAAAAGGCTGACGGCGTTTAAGTCGGCTGATATCGACGGATGTCAGACCATTTAATGCAGCTATGATGCCCTGACGCATCGAGCCGATAACCCACGCGCTCCACCTTCTAAACCTTATATAAACCCTTCTTCACCCCTTTTCTAGGTTACGCTTCCATATCTCTCAGTTTTCAAATTACCGACGCGAATTCCGGCGATTTCCATTTCCAGATTCACCCATTTTTCTCTCTTTTCACCGATACCATCTCTATGGCTTCCCAACGACCCGTTTCCTCTAAAAGCCCTAAACCTATGGCTTCATCCTCGAGGCAGGGTAGTCGGAATCCGTCCACTACCTCCACCACACCTGAACCCCTCACCATCATTTGCCTCAACAGTCCTGAGTTGGAGGCGACATCATCCCCATCTCCACCACGCTCCAGGGACTTATCTGAAGCCCAAATGGTGGGAAGGAATGACGAATCCACCGTCTTCGGAGATACTCTAGACTCCATCGAGGAAGAAGACGATGACTGGTTGGACGGGTTGGTCGACCAGAGGATGAAGAATGAACCGCGTGGGTCAGTCCCTACGGTAAGCGGTCTTGAGGAATCAGACTCCGATGACAGACCTATCAGAAAGGTAATAGCGAAGGTGGAACAGAAGAAATCCGCCAAAGAAAGCAGATCAGGCCAATGAGGGCCAGGGAAGAAGCCGAGGAAGATGTTCTGCCGCTAAGAAGGAAAAGTAAGAAAGTAAAGGACGCGGGGACATCCGAGGCTGTCGCATCTCCAGTCGCCGCATTATCTATTGAGCGGCTAGCAGCAGAAGCGGCAGAGAAGTCCAAAAAGCTGAAAGACGACATCCAAAAGATGAAAGAAAGGATGGAGTCGTTTCTCACCGCCAAGAAGAAAAGAAAAGAGGAAATTGCGGCTAGTGAGCAAGCTGTCGCAAAGGCCGCCCGAAGAGCCGAGTTTCTCTGTCGCATTGTAGAGATTGCGACGGAATTAGAAGTAGAAGTGGAAGTGAGTGATGCGGAGAGGCCACCCAAAGCTGAACGCATCAAGAAAAACATAAAAAAAAATAAAGGAGGAGAAGAAGAAAGAAAAGGAGGTCGCGGTCACCAAAGCAAAGCGACCAGAGAAAAAGAAGACTGAGGTGCCTAAGGCACTTGGAGTTGTCATACGGGATTCGGATGCAGGCAGCGCAAGGAGAATGCCTGCTAGTCCCATCAGAAGAAATGAGAAAGGAAAAGAAAAAGTGGTTGAGGAACCAACGAAGGAGGCGGCGAAGAGCCAAAAGAAGCAATTCAGTGGGCTCTACACCGAAGTGGGATTTTTCCCAGAGCCAACAGAGCTGCCCGCCTTCATCATACAAGGAGTCGACGCATTGGGTTGGAGGCAATTGTGTGAAAGTGGCCAGGTCATCCAACCCACCGCCGTAGAGGCATTTTACGAAGGAACAATTCACCGAAGAGCACACTTGGTCAAAGTAGAAGATGAGGTGATTTCCTTCGAGCCTCAAGAGATTAACGCGTTGTTTGATTTGCCCAACATCGCGACGGCGGAAGGAAACAAAATAATGTCGATGCCTACAGACGCCGAAATGAATGACGCCTTCTCAATCATCGCCAAACCGGGGTTAGAGTGGAACACTTCCCCAAAGGGTATTCAGTCATTATCGCCTAACTGCTTGATCGCTGAGGCCAACCTGTGGCTCTATTTCATCAAGCAGTCGCTGCTCCCCACAACGCATGACGCCTCAATTTCAAGGGACCGCGCTATGGTCATTTATTGCATAATGCGGGGAATTCAGCTGGACGTGGGACGCATCATTGCCCCACAGATTCGGGGGCTATTCTTCAAGCCAAGGGGTTAGCTATTCTTCCCCTTTCTTGTGACAAGACTGTGCTCCAACGCACATTTCATAGAGGATGCGCCAGTCAGAGCAGTAAACGGAGTCCTTTCAGCGCAGAGTTTGAGACGGATATTAAAAAACTCACCGCATCTGCTTGACGCGGCCAACCCAAAGAAGAGGCCGCCAACGTCACAAGAACCATCATCCCCCCAACCTCAACCCAAGAAGAGGAAGACGGTCAAAAAGAGTTCTGAGATTCAGGCGTCGAGCTCACAACCTAGTGAAGCTGAAGAAACTGTTCAGCTCGACGCCTACTCCCAAGCCTTGACCATTTACACTCCACCTATCGCTCCAATCCCTGAGGAGCCCCCTTCCCCACCAACTCCCCCTTCTCCTTCCCCTAAAATCCAATATGAACAACTCCACCCCCCTACCACCCAACGCGGCCTTCCTTTGCCTCTTCCACTCCCTATCATAGACTTAAACAAAGAAACAAAGGAAGTGTCGCCGCCTTCTCCCCCCCATCTGGAGTTAACCCTCTCCCCGCCTCAATCAATCACCTTTCGAGAGGCAACTCCACCACCACCATCACACTTTGAGCCGACCCTGACTCTGGATCCTGAGGAGTCAGTGCCCTTTCAATTCTCACTGCCTCGCCATGAACCTCAAGCTTCCAATCTTCCAACTCCAACTACCGAACCTTCTGCCCGCCCAAGATCTCAACCACAGGCAGAAGCAACTACCAGCACGCATTATCAAAAAGAACCATACCACTTGCGGCACGCCTCTGCTCCGCTGCCGTTTGTTGATTTAAACTTGGATGATCTGCTGAGGTACTTGGATGATGGGATCCTTCATCCCATCATGGGAGACTTGGATGAAATTCGGCGCAAGGAGATGGAAAGTCTCCAGCGGCAAGAAGAGTTAGCTCAACAAGTTTCACAATTAGGTCAACAAGTGACTCAGATGGCGTAGCAACAATTGAAGCTTCGGAGTTTTGTTCGACGCCAAGCTCGGCGTCAGGATGAACAATTCAGCACTTTAATGAATTATATCTATGAAGTGTTCGTCCAACGCATCCCAACGCCAGTTATTCCTCCATCCCTTCAACAACCCCTCCCGTTTGACGATCCAAATCCTCCCCCTGCGTACAACAATGACAACGCCCCGGGGAGAACTTAAATTTGGGGGTGTTCTGTGGGATTCTTCCTCTACTTTTCTTAATTTTTTTGTATATTCCTTTTAATTCTTTTTGTAAATAGTACAACACATAATACATTTACATCAATATAATATTCAATTCATGAATCTCCTTGTTCTATTTTGTTTGTGCTTTCAATTATTTCTTGCTTTATTATTTTCTCTGCCCTGTTTTTGTTTCTGCATCCAACCTCCATGATGATATCTATGCACTTCACCTGTGAACTTATTGAAATAAGAGGATTGACTCACAAAGCCTTAGGATATTACACTTGGTAAATTACTTCTAAGAGTTAGTATGCGTTGCAAGCTTTGCCTCAAGTCTCTTTTACAAAAATTTTTCTAAGGCAATCTCTTAACTCGATTTCAGCAATGAGGACCTTGCTGCCTTCAAATTTGGGGGTAAGAATAATTTGAGCCATGCGTTCAACGCATAATAATAATATAATAATAATAAAAATATTTCTTTGGACAAACAACTCCGCTGACAACGCATAAATTAGCCTGTTAAGAGTTGAGTTGAGAATGGCTCTTTTAACACCCCATAATCAAAGGTGAGAGTCCAAGATCAGCGCAAAGTAAATAAATGGTACCACTATCGAGCAACCAAAAAGGAACGCGATAAGTGCCAAGTTGTGAAAGGGTATTTGCTCGATGTTGGCTGCCTCCATGCACCCCATCGTTGGTATGTCAAAACGAAGGTAGATAGCCCGGATCAACGCAAGTCCACTATTCTCTTTAAAAAAAAAAAATCTATACGAATGAATGAACTCCAAGGCACATTACTAAAACGAGGACATCAGATTGGCTGGAAATGAGTAAGGGTATTTTTGAGGAATAAGCTTGCCGCATCTAAAAATTAGAAGTACTTTCAAAGCTTCGATTGAAAAGGAATTCGGTAGGGTTATCTGATTGTTGATATAGTCAAGGAGTAGAAGGCATGTTGAGAGAGTGCGCTTTTACTTAGATGGGCGGTAGAAATTAATAAATCTTCAAATAAATGTTCGAGGACAAACATTAACTCAAATTTTGGGGTGTGATAACTTGTAGAAATACAAGTTATTATAGTCATTATTTGATTTAATTAGAGTAACTTTGGAGTTAAACGCATGATTTTGGTAGTTAAATGATGAAAAATGTATCAACATGAGTTGGCACTACTTGCAAAAGAAAAATGCCTGAAAAATGATAAGCTTCTGTTCCTAACGCAGGGTTAAGAAGAAAAGAAGTGGGAACAACAAAGTACGAAGAGTTGAAGCTGCTGCGAGAACATGCGTCGAGCCTATGCGGTGAGGTCATGCGTTGAAGACCATGCGTCGAAGAAGAAACTCAAGCATGCTCAAGCAGCTGTCATGTCATTACGAAAAAGAGTAGCAACCTATCAAGATCATGGCAGAACAAATAGGCTGACAAATCTGAAAAGTCTATGCAGCATGGGTGAAATTTAATGCAAAGGTGTCAGGTCATCATGATATCAACCTTTTGACGCCTATAAATAGCCCAAAAGCTTCTTAAAGAAGAAAGGGGAGACGAGTTCAAGAGGCGAAAGCTCTGCACTATTTCTCCCTCACCATAACCAGCCTCCATTTCGAGCTCTTTGAAAGAAAGATTCTGAGCATTTTCAGAGTCATCTCCCAGTGAGTGAGAACATTCACCTTATGGAATTTATGTATCAGATAGCGACTATCTCAAGCCTCCATGAAGCAAGACGTTGCCAGTGGCGGCTTGACGCCCTTCATTTCTGTTTTATTTCCATTTTTCTCCTTCTTGCTTATATTTTGTCAATGACATTCGAGAGAATGACTTATTCTCTTAATATGAGTTTGATTGACTATTCTCTTTCATCTATCTTTATACTGAACACCTTACACCATGTTTGAATGAATGAGTTGATGTTAAGAGTTAGTTTTCTTGAGCAATTCTGAGCATATTACATCTTGATTAATGCATTTCTTTAGCTTGCATGACTTTGTCTGACAAACACAAGTAGTAAGCATAACTATCGAGCTTGAGAGAGTGGATAGTTAATCTTTAGCATTTATTAAGATTAGATGAGTTGCAGAGATGTAGTTCATCTTTTGCCAACGCAAACTTACCATGTGTCTTAGAAAGAAGATTAATGTGACGTCGAAACATCGAGAGATGGATTCACAATTGCAGTTTGTAGGTATGAAATTGTACTCAGAAGGTTTAGGTAACAACTAACTCTTGCATTAACTCCTATCGCATGGTTCCATTCATTCTCAATGCATGCTATCTGACACTAAATGACATATGACTAACCATCCACCTCATTATTAGTAGTAGGAAATTCTTTTCATTCTTAATGTATAGTTTTACACAACAAACAATTGCATATATTACATATATAGTTCACCGTATAGTCAGGCTTATAATCTCAGCGCCTAGTTATCACAAATCCCTGCATTCGACCCTGGACTCACCAAGATACCTATAAATACTTATACTTGGGTCTTTATAGGAAAACTTGCTTAAGCATGAGCACATTTAGAGTAATTCTCGACGCATCCTTGTACAGAAATGTTAAAATCTATTTTGTGCAACAAGCTAAGAAACACTTAATTCAAATAAGAAATAGCTACGAACAATAACGCATAGGAGAGTGTTAAGTACCAAGGTTATTCCAATGTCTAGGTAACACCTCTTAGCCTTGTCAACTGAGTTCCACAATCACTTACTCTCCTGAGCAGTCTGCTTATTACTACTTATATCGATTAGCTAGATGAACATAAGCATTTGATTAAAAGTACAATTGACAAGATGAAATAGTCTTTTACAATTTTTATTTAGATGATAACGCAACCGTGACCCTTGAGAGAGTTAGTTACTCATGGATGATAAACAACAAATGGAAAGTGATGAGAAATGAATAGCCATGGAAGATGTATAGATTGATGAACGGAATAACTATTTTAGAAAATACAATGTCTTGCTAATAGACTAAAACATAAGTAAGAAAAGAGATAGAAAGCATGCAATAGCTTCTCAAAGTCTTGAGCTCACCGGGATGGTAGCGTGAGTTTTGCGGTGAAGTGGTCAGGCAGAGGGAAGACTCTTCTTTTCTGAGCTATTTGTCTCCGGTTGTCGTCTAGAGAGAACTCTGCTGTCACTTAGGAATTCTTTCGAGAGGTTCAACAACTTTTTCACCTTCAGATCTGCCCTTATATAGATGTTGTGTTGCAATCACTGGCAAATCTGTATGATTGGAGGCTGAATTTCTGCCTTGCGTCCATCTTGTCTAATTGCGTGATTTCCGGTTTAATTTCGATCCACCACTCTCGCCACATATCAAGCATATCAATCTCCCGACAATCTTTCAAGATTCTTATCTAATTCTCCGCTGCCTTGTTGATATGCATCCATAGATAACTTGGGTTCCTGCGTTCAAGTATGCCAACGCATCTATGGGTTACCAACACATAGTCTTGTGTTAAGAGTTTGCCAACGCATCCACGGGTTGCTTGCGTTCCTGCGTCAAAGCATGTGTTTTAGGCTCAGAAAGCTTCAAAACAATTACCTTCATCAATTTACAAGAGTAGAACGCATAGGAAGATTTTTCAATAGAATTTAACTCAAACTACCACATGATTCTCTATTTAAACTCTATTTTTCTAAGAGAGAGGTAATAATAACTTGTATTTCTACAAGTTATCAGAGGTTTACAATTCCTTATCGCTCTTTAGTTTTTCCTCCTTTGTATGACTCGGTCCTCCCAGGATCGAAACAATTTGTTGTATTTTGCAGCATTGATAGAGAGGAATAACGATGTGGAGGGAAGCTAGAGAACGAAGAGCTTCAGAGGAACACACTTGTGCAGGAGGCACATTCGAAGAAGTCTTAGAAGAAGAAGAAACACCAATGGCACAACAAGCAGAGCGCACATTGCGAGACCTCTCGGCCTTAAATGTTGATCAACAACCTCTTTGCATTATCTATCCAGCCACGACATTTAATTTTGAACTTAAATCGGGCTTAATTCACTTACTCCCTTTGTTTTCTGAACGTGCAGGTGAGGACCCCCACAAGCATCTTAAGGAGTTCATCATCATATGCGAGGGGATGAGGCCCCATGGTGTAACTGAGGAGCAAATCAACCTTAGAGCCTTCCCTTTCTCCTTGAAAGATGATGCCAGGGATTGGCTTTACTTCCTTCCTCCTGGTTTTGTGGAAGGAATTGCAAAGGCAGTTCTTGGGGAAGTTGTTCCCTGCATCACGTGCTACACGCATAAGGAAGGAGATTTACGGGATTACCCAAATGGCGGGGGAAACACTGTTTGAGTACTCGGAACGGTTCAAACGCTTGTGCTCCAGCTTTCCCAACTACCAGATTTCGGATGCACTGTTGATGCAGTACTTCTATGAAGGGCTTGTCCCTAGTGATCGAAGTACCATCAACGCGGCTAGTGGTGGTGCCTTGGTTAACAAGACTCCCACGGAGGCTAGGGCACTCATCTCTACCATGATGGAGAATGCGCAGCAGTTCGGGATGCGAGCTCCCGACAGTACCACGTCCTCTGTTGCGATGCAGATCTGAAGTGCAAAACTTGTTACTGCGTCTATCTATTATTATTAAGCTTCCTATGTGTTTAACATATTATGCATTGAACATGCTTAACATACTATGCGTTGAACATGCTTAATGTTATGCATTTGTGATCTGTCAAGTTTTCCTATTCTTAACCCAAGTATAAGCAAAGAAATAGGTATACTCAGTGAGTTCGAAGTCGAACATAGGGACTATGCTGATTTAATAATTCGTTGGATTATTAGAGTTGGAGTGGTAACCAAAAATAGTTGAGAAGGATGCGTCTAACTAAAGAAAGCGATAACATGTACACTAGATTAAAATGTGGTAAATGGTAAGGTATGCGACACAGCAAAGTCAGCTAAAGGGTTGAATGAATGGATAAAAATAGGGTTCGGGTTGGTTAACATCTAAAATCAGAAACATGTGGTGATATTCTATTCATATTTGCAACTCTTCTCCCAGTTGTCAGCCGCAATGCGTTATATATTTATATCGCATAGGAGAGTGTTAAGTGCCAAGGTTGTTCCTATGTCTAGGCAACATTATTTAGCCTTGTCAATTGAGTTTCACAATCACTTACCCTCTCGAGCAGTTTGATTATTACTACTTATATCGATTAGCTAGATGGACATAAGCATCGGATTAAGATTACAATTGACAAGATGCAATAGTTACACTATGATTCTTATTTAGATGCAAACGCAACCCATGACCCTTGAAAGATTAGCTACTCATGGATTCAAAGTAATAAGCGGAAAGTGTAGAGAAATGGATAAACATGGAAGAATTTTAGATTAATGAACGGGAATACAATTTTAGACAGCTCAATGTCTTGACACAAATCTAAAATCAAAGCTAGAAAAAGAGATAGAAAGCAGGAAAGGCATCAATGTCTTGAGTCACCGGAATGGAAGCGTGAGGTTCTACTGTGAAGTGGTCAGGCGGAGGGAAGACTCTTCTCTCTCGAGCTATTCGTCTCCGGTTGTCTTCTGGAGAGAACTCTGCTGTCACTTAGGAATTCTTTAGAGAATGAACAACCCTTATTCAACTTGCAGGTCTGCCCTTTTATAGAGGCTACGTTCGTAATCAGTGGCAAATCTGCATGATTGGAGGAAATTGATGTCGTGCGTCCTTCTGGCCTAATTACATAATTCTCAGTTCAATTTAGATCCACCACTTTAGCCACAGATCATGCATGTCAATCTTATGACAATCTCTCAAGATTCTGATCTGATTTACCGCTGCCTTGCGTTTCTGGTCGTTATGCGTCCATGAAGAATTTAGGTTCATGCGTTCACTCTTGTCTACGCATCCATATGTTCTAACACATCATCCTGCGTTGAGCGGATGTCAACGCATCACAGGTTGCCAACGCATAGTCTTGCGTTAAGAATCTACAGGTTGCTCGCGTTCCTGCGCTAAAACATGCGTTTTAGGCTCAAAAAGCTATGAAATAATTATCTTCATCAATTTACAAGAGTAGAACGCATAGGAAGATTTATCAATAAAATTTAACATCAACTGCCGCATGATTCTCTATTTAATCTCTATTTTTCTAAGGAAAAGGCTACAATAACTTGTATTTCTGTAAGTTATTAACAACAATTCATTGTTATAGATCAAGTTAAACATACAATCTCTCAATCATACATCTAACCTAACAAGTGAAGATGGTCAATCCGCAAGAATTAAACACAATAACAATGAAAAGCATAATCATTCCAACAAAACCATGAAAGTCTACAAGATCAACATAAATTCATAAACAAATCATCAAAACCCTAAAACTAAAGAGTTTAGCCACTCATAGCTTGAAGCAACATGTTTGAGCAAAATAAACAAAGAAAGAGTGTAAAGAAAGGGAAACTCTACTGAAAAGAGGCTCTTGATTGAGGTAGCACTGTCACGATCTCCTTGGCTCTCACGTCGGAATTCGAAGGGCACCACGACTATCTCGAACTCTTTTCCTCTTCCTTGCAACTAACTCATTCTTTGAACTCTCACTCAATTCTCTCCTTTTTGTGCCTCTTTAAGTCTGTAACTTCCTTGATTTGATTTGATGCTTAGGGCTGCTGGAAACCCCCAAATTTATAGAGTTTGGCCGCCCAAAAACTTACCAAAAATAACAATTTTAATTTAAGGAAAACTGGCGCCGCGGCGCTGGTCTATAGCTCCGTAACGCTAGTGACAATTTTGGAACGGCGCCGCGACGCTGTTGGGGAGCGCCGCTGCGCTAGGTCTACGTCCAGAAAAACTTGCTCTCGGGTTTTAGCACCGCGGCAGCGCCGTCCAAGCGCCAGGCGCTGCCCCAATTTGTGCCATTTTGAGATTTTCAACTCTTTTTGGCGGTATTCTTGCTCGGTTTTCATCTTTTAGTCTTTTCTTCTAATTTTCCTCATTTTAACCCAAAAACTACTAGAAAAGAAGTGAAATCTAATATAAACTCCCTTAATTTGAGAGAATAGAAAGCACTTTTTAAGTGTTTATCAACTATAACTGACAGGTAGCTAATTGAGTATAGCATTCTGCTGAAGTACAAAACTTGTTCATTCTCGAAAGGGCAATCCTGCAAGATGAGAAAGGGTTGTTCATTCTCGAAAGAATTCCTAAGTGACAGCAGAGTTCTCTCCAGAACACAACCGGAGACGAATAGCTCGAGAGAGAAGAGTCTTCCCTCCGCCTGACCACTTCACAGTAGAACCTCACGCTTCCATCCCGACGACTCAAGACATTGACGCCCTTTTCCTGCTTTCTATCTTGTTTTTCTAGTTTGATTTTAGATTTGTGTCAAGACATTGAGCTATCTAAAGTTGTATTCCGTTCATCAATCTATATTTCTTCCATGTCTACTCATTTCTCAACACTTTCCTCTTTTTACTTTGAATCCATGAGTAACTAATCTATCAAGGGTTAAGGGTTGCATTAGCATCTAAATAAGAACCATAGTGTAACTATTGGATATTGTCAATTGTAATCTTAATCTGATGCTTATGTTCATCTAGCTAATCGATATAAGTAGTAATAATCAGACTGCTCGAGAGGGTAAGTGATTGTGGAACTCAATTGACAAGGCTAAGTAGTGTTGCCTAGACATAGGAACAACCTTGGCACTTAACTCTCTCCTATGCATTATAGACATATAACGCATAGCGGCTGACAACCGGGAGAAGAGTCGCAAGTATGAATATACTATCACTATGCGTTTCTGATGTTAGATGTTAACCAACCCTAACCCTGTTTTTACCCATTCATTAAATTCACCTAGCTGACTTTGCTGTGTTGCATGCCTTTTCATCTTCCACATTTTAGTTTAGTGTACATGTTATTGCTTTCTTTAGATTAGAAACAAACATCTCTCGTGAATTATTCCTGGTTACCACTACAACGCATATAATCCACTTAAATAAAAAATCAACATAATCCCTGTGTTCAACCTCGAACTCCCCGAGAAAACCTACTCCTTTGCTTATACTTGGGTAAAGGATAGGAAAACTTGACAGATCACAAACGCATAACATCAAGCATAAGTAAGATGCATAGTATGTTAAACACATAGGAAACTTAATCATAATAAATAGACGCAGTAACAAGTTTTGTACTTCAGCAGTGCATGCGCAACAACATGCGTCGATCTCGCCTAATTGCGTAATTCTCGGGTCAATTTAGATCCACCAGTTTAGCCACAGATTATGTATGTCAATCTTCCGACAATTTCTCAAGATTCTGGTATCATTTTCTGCTCCTTGCGTTTTTTATAATTATGCGTTCATGGAGAAGTTTGGCAGATGTCAACGCGTCACAGGTTGCTAACGCATAGTCTTGCGTTAAGAGGTAGTCAACGCATCGTTTGCATTCCTGCGTTAAAACATACGTTTTAGGCTCAAAAAGTGGTAAAATTATTATCTTCATAAAAATATAAGAGTAGAACGCATAGGAAGGTTTATTAGTAGAATTTAGCTTAAACTACCGCATGCTTCTCTATTTAATCTCTATTTTTCTAAGAAAAATGCTATAATAACTTGTATTTCTACAAGTTATCACATATAGGCAGCCTGAATACAATATATGGTCCCCAATGCTGAAGGACATAGAGAAGGCATATAGGCAGCCTTAATACTCGGACCCGGTACTGAAGGATTATAGAAGATACACGGGCAGCTTGAGTTGTGATTCCTATGTGCATATAGAGGAAAAATTCGACGCTGTAGTGTTGAGATTACTCCACAAAGCTAAGGTTATTCGACGTTAGGTGTGTTGAGATCAATCCACCTCGACTAAAGTTGATTTCGACATTGAGCAGCATTGAGTTTACTCCGCGTCAACTAAGGAAAAATCTTTGAAAAATATGCAAATGTTTATAAGCTTCAAAAAGCTGACCATTTGATATTCAAGCATGATTTCGTTGAACTTTTAAGCCAAACCATAGTTTTTCTAAACTTGTCACTCATTAGGCAACCTAGCTAATGTTTTCAAATATTTTTTTACTTTCCAAGTAGCGAGCAGAACCGGGGTGCTTAGCCTACTCGTCAAACTCGTCAAGATCTGCTACTTAGTTTGAACTTTGTAAATATTTATACTTAGACCTAGCATTGTACATATCGGGGTCTAAGAAGTGGAAGCGTGTAAAAACTCTGTTGATATTATTATAAATTTAAGACTATTGCATATGGCCTGGATGTAAGTTATAATTTTGTTATCAAGTGTTTGGTAAGGATTTGAGGAGAATTAAGTTGATAGTAGATGTCGGAAAAGGGTCGATGTTTGTTGTCGTCATGCCTCTTTTCGAGTTAAAGAGGGTAGCTCGGAGGCAGTGTGACAAAAATCACCTAAAAATTGAATCTAGATCTAGATATCTTAGCCAAGAATCATCCTAGAAATCAATGGAGGATGATTCATACAAGTACCAATTAGGTAAGAAATCAAAGTTACAGAGGGTTTTAAAATGTAGAGAGAAGATTAGGAAATTGAATGAATCAAATGCTAGCTACTAGAGTTGTTTAAACAGAAATCATTATGCGCCACTGTGCTATGGGATAGCATCGTGATGTGCCACCGCGCAAGTGTACGGGTCAAATTATAATATAATTGAAATGGATTGAAAGGCCGAGTATCGTCCTCAAGGAATTGGTTTTATTGTTCTTTTACCTATTCAAGGATCTTTCCAATTTTATTTAGGGGACGAAATTGTAATGTCAGGTAAGCTAAACTAATCTAAGAAAGAAAATAAGAGTGATCAAGATATGTAAATTATCAACTAAGAGTCAAAACCCACATTAGAACAACAAAATACATCCAATAAACCAAGAATAAAGAAAGGAAAGAAAAGTTATCTAGCTTCCAAGCTCGTCTCCAGGATTGATTTCCAATGATCCTTGAACCTTCAGACATTATGAAATCTTTATATCTTGCACTAAACTCTCACTCTCGGTCTCCAATTCTCAAAATCCTAATGTAGAAGTCGGCTTAGGACATCCCAATTTATAGAAAATCAGATGCTTGCTCAAGAACTTTAAAAAATTGCAGATTTTTTATTTTTAGAGTATAGCTACGCTCTACGAATTTTTGTCGGAGTGTTGTTGCACTCTCAGAGAGCGTAGATGTGGGGAATTTTTGTCAAAGCGTCGTTGTGCTCTACTACTGTTTGTCGAGAGCGTTTAGGGTAGTGCAGCGACGCACCGTCTACAATGTCCTGTTTCTATGACTTTTTCATCTTTTCTTCTATTTTTCGCCCGGTTTTGGCTCGATTTGGTCGAGTTGGCCTTTGACACTTAATTTCTCCTTAATTACCTAAAAACCACTAGTAAACACATTAAATCCAATAAATACATCCCTAAATCAAAGGCAAGAAAAGCACTTTTTAGGTGCTTTTCACCACTCAAAACTTCGAAATTTACTAGTCCTGAGCAAAGAAAAGAATAAAACATAGGAAAATTCTAAATAAGTGTGCTATTGATTCATGCCTCAGAAAATAACATATTAGGGGCTCAAGTAGAAACATTCATGCATATCAATATTGTTAAGATCATTCAAGGCCAAATCTCGTCATCCCCTATGTGTATGTGTGCAAGCCAACTTTAATTCAAAAACAAGAACTCAAATTAGGACTTAAGAGAGCTTCTTTAATTTTCCCCTGATGGGCACTTTCCGTGTTACTGCAAGTGTATGGGACAAATTATAATATAAGATGGTTAAGTTCCGAATATCGTTCCACTTAGGATCCAATTGTGAAGGTTTAGATTACTTAGCTATTCTAGAATTGAATCAATTCTATTTGAGGATTCAACCTCACGTTGTGTTTTAAGAAAAACTAATAAGGAAAGCAAGTAAAGTTGAAATACAAGAGTCAAAAAGAGTTCTAGGGTATTGAATTATTGTTTAATTCATTATGCAACATTCTAGAATTCATGGATTTTATTGCAATTCATATGCTTAAGTCTAGAAACATAAATCCCGGGTATTTTCTATCAAAAACAACCTTTTCTCATGCAACTTAATTAATTACTGACGTCTTGAAACCAACGTAAGTTACATGGCATTAGGAGTATTTTGTAGCAACTTTCATTGTTAACCTAACTATTAGCATGATAGATTAACAATAATTCATTGTTATAGATCCCATACAATTATTTCAATCATACATCTAATCTAACATTCAATCATGGTCAATCAACAAAAGTTAAGCACAATAACAATAGAAAGCACATTCATTACAACAAAACCATACAAAGTCTACAATATCAACACAAGTACACGGTACACCTCCCAGCCCAAACTTAGAATGATGCATTGTCCTCAATGCATAAAAGAATGATTCAAAGAGATACAAGCATGGGAGCTTGCGGGAGTCCACCAAATGGCTTCGCGGAATGGGTACTTTGTGTTGCTAAAAAAATTCTCCGAGAAAGACTATACATTAGGAATGCCATGGAAGCCATCCTACAGAATGAATAAAATTATAAGAAAGGAAATAATTGAAATAACAATAAAGCAAATAAAACTTGGGTTGCCTCCCAAGAAACATTGGATTTAACGTCTTCCAACTAGACACCCAAGGAGATTTTTTATCAAGGTACATAAAAATTCTCCCATTTTTCAAGGCCCTTCTTGCTTGAATTAATGTAACCTACAAAGCCTCGTAGGCTTTCTCTCTTTTCGTGGGCTCCTGAAAGAAAATAAATATTTTTGTTATTTTTCATATATGGAAAGTAAAAAGACTCAAAATTATTAAAAAATTTACAAGGCTCATGATAAATAAGGATAAATAAGGAAAGAAATTTCAAGAATAGGAGGATCTTCTAGGGATAAAGAGTTTGGTTTTCCAACACCAAACTTTATCTCTTGAATATCATCCTCAACATTAAGCATAATTTCTTCCTCATTCTCACGAAGCGACGCTTTGGTTGATTCTACATGACAAGGCTCATGAGGGAGAGGAGGTTCACTAATGAGAAAACTCTCTAGAGATGGCACCCTAGGCTCTTTGACCTCAACCTTAATCTCTTGGGTCTCCTTAAATTTAAGCTCAACTTCACTCTCAAATCTACAACCCCCATCTTGAATTACCTCACCTATCTCTAACTCATCCTCATCATCAAAGCATACCACCCTAGATTCCCCTACCTCAGTGGCATCAGAAAAATTATCCTCACTCAAGGCCTTAATGGCATCGACTATTTGATTAAGTTGATTGCATATGCGGTTTAGGGTGGCCTCACTTTCCTTCACTTGAGCTTCTACCCAAGCCAACCTCTATCTCTCTCTTCCTAAATGACCATCCTCATCTTACTTTCTAAGATATACTCTTTTAACATATCTTCTAGAGATAGTTTCTCCTCTCTCAGTGTTGGATCATAACATTCATACTCATACGAGGAATGACTCACATACTCATGGCTTGGCTAGGGCAACTAAAAGGATAAGAGTTAGGATTAAAGGGGGGTGGTGGTAGTGATGTTGGACTTAGGGTAGGTTGAAACTCCCCACAAGGCCATATAAAATTATTGAAATCCATAAGTGCAAGTACCACAATTTATCAACCAAAGAAAGTCTCAAAAACAAAAACAAACAAAAAAATAAAAGCAAAAACAAACTAATGTACACCTTAAATTAAGATTAGTCGAATCTCTTAAATAGTAGAAAGAAAATAATCAAAAGTCAATTCCCCAACAACGGCACCAAAAACATGATGCGCACTTTTCGTGTTACCGCAAATGACAGGTCAAGTTATAATATAGTTAAAACGGCTTGTAAAGCCAAGTATTGTCCTCAAGGAATTGGTTTGATTATTCTTTTAGCTATTCAAAGATCATCCCAATTTTATTTAGGAAACCAAGTTATAATAACACTTAGCCTAACCTAATTTAAGAAAGCAAATAAAAGTGATCAAGATATGGAAAATATTAACAAATGGTCGTTTTAGGGAATATATTTCAATTTCAGAATCTCCCTATCGTATGGCCTGTTCTCCGCGATCGGAATAGGCAGGTAAATTCCTTCCCTTAGAACCATACTTGAGAGTTTTGTACCTCCTACGACTCAACAGCCGGGTATCATTAAACACAATTACTTGACTCTTGAAGTAATTAACACAATACCTAGATCTAAAAGTCTTTTATCCGGATTGAATCTTTCAAAAGCAATCTTTTCTTTTACTTAAACCCTAATTACTAATTCCTTGAAACTAGATGATTAATAAAAGCATTAAGAAGCTTCGTCAATGAACTCTACTGTTATCCAACTACTTTCTGTGTTTTCGAACGATATCCTAGCATGCATGATCTAACTTAAACATACTTTTCCAAGCAAGATTTAAATCATAGAATCATTTAAATGTTGATCAAACATTCAAAATCGTTAAGAACAAACATGCTAGAAAGCATAAATGCAAATTAATATTCAAGAAGCAAAGTGTTCAACAATTTAAATCTATGAATTCATCTACCTCTAAAAGTATGAGAAGCTTAGCCTAGCATGGCTTCTATAGACAAAAGCAACATTAGAACAACAAGATACAACAAATAGACCAAGAATAAAGAAAGGGAAAAAAAGTTATCTGGCTTTTAAGCTTGTTTCCAGGATGGATTTGGCCTTCCGACAATCCTTGAACCTTCCGGGATCATGGAATCTTCATGTCTTGTACTAAACCCTCACTCTAAGTCTTTAATTCTCCAATTCTCCTTCTCTTTTCTCTCTTCTCTTTTTTTTCCTCCCTTCTGTCTTTTATATTTTGGGTTGCTGGAAACCCTCCAATTTATAGAGTTGGTAGCCCAAATTTCTTTCCAAAATTGTTGATTTTTCAAATAAGGAAACTTGGAACGTGGCGCTAGAAAATGGCATCATTGAATCCTACCCTCAGTGCTGAGCCGTAACACCGCTCCAGCGCAATTGCGCTATGCTTGATTGATGCTCTCAGGGAAAAGCGTCGTGGCAGTACCAAGCTAGCGACACGGCGCTGCCCTATTTTTGAGAATTTGTGATTCTTTCCTCTTTTTCACTTGATTTTGGCTCGATTTTGTTCTTTTGGCTTTTGATTCTCGTTTTCTTTATATTAACCTGAAAACCACTAGCAAACAAGTGAAATCTAATAAAAACTACTTAATTTAAGAGAATAAAAAACATTTTTCAAGCGCTTTTTATAAGGTCTCTTAGCTAAATCAAACCAATTGATCATTCAATGAAAGCAAGGTTCTTAATTTGGCGTTCTTCATCACCAATGTAGTGCTTCAATCGTGACCATTCACTTTGAAGGTTGCTCCATCATTTCCTTGTAACTCCATGACTCCATGTGGGGACACCTTCTCAATGACAAAGGGTCTCAACCAACGTGTCTTAAGCTTACCTGCAAACAAACGTAAACGTGAATTGAATAGTAAAACTCTTTGTCCAGGAAGAAATGTCCGTAGAGTGATCGTTTTGTCATGTCATCTAGCAGTGCGCTCCTTGTAGAGTTTGGCATTCTCATAAGCTTGAGCACGGAACTCCTCCAACTCATTAAGTTCCAAGAGGCGCTTCTCACCGGCTTTCTTGAAATCCATATTCAGCTTCTTGATGACCTAATAAACTCTATGCTCGAGCTCTATCGGTAAGTGACAAGCTTTCCCAAACACCAACCTGTACGGTGAGGTGCCTATTGGAGTTTTGAAAGTTGTACGGTAGGCCCACAGTATCATTGAACTTTAGAGCCCAATCCTTTCTATTGATCTTGACAGTCTTTTCCAAAGTCTGCTTGATTTCCCCATTAGATAACTCAGCAAGACCATTAGTTTGAGGATGATAAGCTGTGGCAATTTTATGATTAACACTATACTTTTGCATCATGGATTCAAATAGTTTATTGCAAAAGTGAGAGCCTTCATCACTAATAATAGCTTTAGGTGTACCAAAACGTGTAAATATGTTCTTATGCAAGATTTTTAAAATAATATGAGCATCATTGGTCCTAGTAGCTATGGCTTCTACCCAGTTAGATGCATAATCAACTACAACTAGAATATATAGGTAGCCATCAGAAGATATAGGAGAGGATCCCATAAAATCAATACCCCAGACATCAAAGAGCTTCACCTCCAAAATAGGTTTCATGGAAGTTCATGATGTCTAGAAATATTGCCAGTACGTTGGCACCTATCACATGATTTGACAAAAGTATAACAGTCTGTTGTCTACCTTAAAGTGTAATGCATGCATTAATGATTAATCAAGTTTTCCTAACTTTAACCCAAGTATAAGTCAAAATTAGGTTTCTCTGTGAGGTCGAGGTTGAACGCAGAGACTAGGCAAATTCCAGATCCTCTTTAATTATTTGAGCAATATGTGTAACAATAAAGTAAAAACGGTTATGATGTGTTAAAAGTAAATAAGCAATCAAAGATTAAACTAAAGTGCTGAAAATGGAATATGATGCGTCACAATAATAATCAACCAAGGTATAAATATGAATGGAAAGAAAAGATGGGCTAGAGTTGGTTATTGCTTATCTTCAGAAACGCAGAGTGGACTATTTTCTATTATCAACTCTTAACCTGCACCTCTTGGTTGACAGATTGCATGCTGATATGTCTATGACGTATGTGAGAGTATTACATTCTAAGATTACTTCTATATCCAGAACTACTTCTTAGCCTTGCTAAATGATTTCCACAATCACTTACTCTCTCAAGCAGTTGATTATTACTACTTATCTCGATTAGCTAGATGAAAAGAAGTATTAGATTCAAACACATTCAACAAGATGGTATAGCCGAGTCGTTGATTCTTAAATAGAAAACAACACAACCCTCAAGAAATTTAGCTACTCATGGAAGTTAATAAGCAAATGTCAAGAGATAAGAAAATGATAGACATAAAACATGTGTAGATTAATGGACTGAATCAAATGTTTCAATATTATAATCTCTTGTTACACTAAGAAAACATAAGAAAGTAAAGAACATGATAGAAAGCATGAAATATTCAATGGATGCTCGATCTCTCGAATCTGCCAACACGGTTGCATGATGGTTTCTACTGTGAGATGGATGATCGGAAGGAAGACTTCTCTCTCAAATTGTTTGTCTCCAGTTGTCGTCGGGAAAGAACTTTACAGTCACTTAAGAATTTTCCAAGGATTTCAACAACCTTTGCAGCCTTTGAATCTGCCTTTTTATAGACGCCACATCGTAACGATGGCAGATTGCATCATTATGGGCTGATTTACTGCCTTGCGTCATTCTTGCTTGATTGCATGATTCTTGGCGAAATTTGTAAGCATTATTTTGGCTGCAGATTAAGCACATTAATCTTCTGGCAATCTCTCAGGATTCGGGTTTGATTCTCAACTACATTGCATTTAACAATCAAACTGTGCTGATATGAAATTGCGTTCTTGCATTATATCATGCGTTTTAGATGCTATTTACTTCAAAGCATTTATCTTCAACAAATCTAAGGAATGAAATGCAAAGGACGATTTATCAATAAATTAAGCTCAAAATGACGCATGATTTTCTACTTTGTCTCTATTATTCTAAAAGAAAATTAATAATAACTTGTATTTCTACAAGTTATCACAGTCCTTAAAAAGAGAAGGCCAATAAAAACCTGATTGAAGTACCTTAGATGCTGTTCTAGTGGGTTCGAAGTGACCTCCATAAGGGGAGGCTTGACACGAGTTTAGAATACTTACCACCTCTTCTTGAGGCACACACTTCCTTATCATACTATGCCAGAAACCTTGTATAGAAGTGGGTCCTCCTAATGGTAAGACTTGATATTATGTAGAAATATCTTCTTTTGTTGAGTGTTCACGTCAGGCGACAAATGTTTTCCTGCAAGATAGTTAACTATGTCAGCAAACCAAGGTAAACTATCTTTCACCTGATACAGTTGTTCATCAGGGAACATTTCAACAATGGAGGGGGCATGAGTTAGCATCCCTATTCTCAATCCTAGAAAGCTTCTAACTCTCTTCACATTAGTGGGATGTAGCAATTGTTCAATGGCGGCGATTTTAGCCCTATCCACCTCCAATCCTCTTTCTCAAACTTTGTACCCAAGAACAATGGCTTCCTTAACCATGAAGTGGCACTTCTCCCGATTCAATACAAGGTTAGCATCTTGGCACCTCTGCAAAACATGAGTAAGATTAGCAAGACAAGAATCAAATGAACACCCAAATACAAAAAAATCATCAATGAAAACCTCCATTATGTCTTTAATGAGCCCCTAAAAAATAGACATCATACAACTTTCGAAAGTAGTAGGGGCATTAGACAAACCAAAAGGCATTCTTCTAAAAGCAAATGTCCCATAGGGACAAGTAAAGGTGGTCTTTTCTTGATCCTTAAGAGCAATGACAATTTGATTGTATCCAGAATATCCATCTAGGAAGCAATAGTGAGAATAACCTACAAGTCTATCAAGCATTTGATCTACAAAAGGAAAAAGAAATTGATCTTTTTTAGTAGCCTTATTCAACTTCCTATAGTCAATACCCACACGCCATCCTGTCACTGTTCTAGTGGCAATCATCTCATCTTTTTCATTTTTCACAACTGTCATACCGCCTTTCGTGGGTACTACTTGAACAGGACTTACCCATGAACTATCAGAGATGGCATAAATGATACCTGCATTCAAAAGCTTGAGTACTTCATTCTTTACTACCTCCTTCATGGCAGGATTTAGTCTGCTTTAGTGTTCCATTAAAGGATTAAAGATATCTTCCATCAAAATTTTGTGCATACAGACTGATGCACTAATACCTTTAAGATCCTCAATAGACCAACCAATGGCAGACTTATAATCCTTTAACACTCTTAACAATTTTTCTTCTTCCACAGAATTTAACTCAGAAGATATAATAATAGGGAAAGAAGACAAATCATCCAAGAATGCATATTTCAAGTGAGGAGGCAACACTTTTAATTCTAAAGTAGGCTTCTCAACATTGACATTATTTATAACATGCAAATGAGCTAGAGGCATTGGTTTATACATTTTAGTGCATACTGGCATATTATCTAACCACTTGGCATACAAACCAATTTCATCAAATATAATATCCACATTATCAAAATCTATTATGCTTTGTTCTAAATGATCAGTAGCCAGAACAACCTCAACATGCTCAGATGTAGTTTGATCAATTATATCTATTGCATGGCAAGTACTACTCTCATCATGATGACTCAAGGACTTATAGATATGAAAAACAACATTCTCATCATTCACCCTTAGAGTCAACTTTCTTTGTTGGACATCAATGATGGCCTTCTCAATTGCTAGGAATGAGCGCCCAAGGATGATAGGAATCTTAGAGTCCTCCTCCATTGATGCACACTTTAAGTGTTAACCACAAGTGTATGAGTCAAGTTATAATATAAGACGGTAAAGTCTGAATATCATTTTCCACTGAGGATCAAATTGTGAAAGTTTATGTTACTTAGCTATTACAGAATTGAATCAATTTTATTTGAGGATTGGAATTGAAGTTGTGAATTATGGAAAATAAAAACTAAATAAGGAAAGTAAATAAAGTAAGAAACACAAGAGTCAAAGAGAGTTCTAGGGTAATGAATCCTTGTTTATTTCATCATGCAATATTCTAAGGTTCATGGATTTTATTGTAATTCATATGCCTAAGTCTAGAAACTTAATTCCAAGTTATTTTCTCTAAAAAACAACCCTTTCTCATGCAACTCATTTGATTACTAATCTCTTGAAACCAATACAAATTACATGGCATTAATGATGGATAAATGAGCATACAGCGAAAGTTAATTTGATCAATTTTCACTCTAAGATGCTCAATTTAGAGGATTAAACATGCAATTAAGAAGAAAAACTAAAGTTTCAAGAACACTTACCCTTGAAGCTCCAAATTCTCCTTCAATTCTTGATGAATTTCAGCACCACTTGGTTGTAGACCACCGCAAGAGTCTACTCTACTATTCTCTAGGCTTAGATTGGATGGTAGGATCCAAATTTGTGGTGAATTTGAGAAAGAATGAAGGTTGGGAATAAGATGAACAATAGATGAAATTTTGCAAAATTAACCCTTAATTTCACAAAATTCTTAACCATTTTTATGTCAAAATCATCTCTATTTATTAAAGAATAACATGCAATCCAATTGCATAAAAATTTGATAACACAAAATGGTTAATTTGTTGGTTAATTTTGAAGAAGACAACCAAGCTCCTAGCTTAGTCAGTGGGAAAATCCAATCTTCAAAAATCAATTTTAAAATCAATTTTCAATGAATTTCCAAAAGTGAATTAAAATTGATTTTTAATTTGAAAAAATAATTAAATAATTAAATAAAAATAATTTAATATTTAATTTTAATTAAATATTATTTTAATATTATTTTAATATTAAATAATAAAATAATGTTATTTTTCCCACTTGTCCTGATTTTTCTAAAAAATCGATATGAATCCCTATTCATATGATTAATATTTAAATATATTTAAATATTATAATTAACTCTATTTGTACGTTTAATTCATAATTAAACGTCGATATATCGTACATATCTGACTTTCATTCCTTAAGCCAACATTTGAACAATTCATACTTATTCACCCCATTATCTAAGATTTTAGTCCATTTATGAGCTAGTAGAGGGACCTAATGGACCTGCAGATCATGAGCTCCAACGATCCGAGATTAACCGACCAAACTCTTTAACCTAGTTAACCAACATTCGTTAACTAACGGGACACCCTACTGAAGCCCCGTAGCTACACTCGTCTCACTATAGATATATTTGTGTCCATTTGATATAACCGTCATCGATAAGTCAATTCTTCACAGGTTGTTCATAACTTCAGCTAGGTCAAATACCGATTTACCTCTGAGTTACATCTTTTCTCCTTAAGTACCATTGTCCCTCTGATGAACAATTGATTTAGAATCTAATCACTAAATCCATCCCCTCTCGGGCCAGTGAGAGGATGGGGCCCCTTGTTCAAGTCCTGGGAACAACACTTAAGAGAACAACCTCTCTTCTATCCCTAAGTTGGGTAGGAGTGAATTTCGTCTAGCAAATTCTATGTCCCCAACTATCTACCCAGCCTTATCCCTGAAATGGTTGGAATGTTGAGCAACGTTATTGAGCTTACTCTCACCTATGAAGATCAAGGGATAATTCTAAATAAACATGTAAGCCCCTACCTGGCGTTGGGAGATGGCAAGTTAAGAAGAGACTACGAGACGGGCATTGAATAGAGAGAGTTGGCAGCAAAAGTGGCTAAGTGTTGTTCACGCGTTGGTGGAGATATGCGTTGAGGTGTGTCTGAGGCTTGACAAGACCACTGGTAGCTATGCGTTGAAGAAAGAAGCTCGGCATGGATGAAGATGCGAAGGCTACTATGCGTCGAAGGCCACTAGGCGTTGAAGGTCACTATGCATTGAACGCGACTATGCGTTGAAGGTTCGTGCATAGAAGAGTGGCTGAGAGGACCATGCGTTAGTCGGCTATCCGGCGATGGGGCGTTGGGCAATTTTAACATAGTAAGTTGAGACTGTGTTGCTGAACCTATGCGCGGAAGGTTGCGTTGGCCAACCTAAGTAGGAAGGCGATGATGGTGCTGGTGAGTCGGTGGTCTATATTTATATATAAGTAAGTACATCAAATAAATACACACTTTAGACATATTTCGTACTCAGATTGATCCCATTTCGCAGATGAACAACGAGAAGAGGTGGAAGGAGGTGGTTATGTCGAATTTAAGTAGAATTCAAATCATTTTCATGGAGAAATTGAAGCTGGAACTAGGAGCTTGATTGTTGATGATAAATCTGAACATCATTCAGTATTTGAAGAAGAGTGAGCTGAGGAAGTTGAAGCTAGAGTTGAAAGTTTAAGGTTGGTAAGTTAACCCGATTCTTAGCAATTTCCATGAAGAATGTTTAAGCTGAATTTGAATGGAAATTTGTTAAATTCTAGGAGGAAGTAATCAGAGTTGAACTGTTAGATGATTCAAAGTAGTTGGAGATATTTGAGGATAGCTCTCAAACGAAGAAGAGTTATGGTTTGAAATTTTGAGGTAAGTTAGAAAGCTCACTTCTTTACAAGTTTGTAGAAGGGAGGAAGTTCTGAATTTGGCTGGAATTCAATGCTTAGCAGGTAAAAGAACAAATCAGAAGGGAAAGAAGAAAACAGTAGTCGTCTGGGGTCGTTAAGGTGTAGTATTGCTAAAGAAAAGGAGAGTGAGCAGCGAACCGAGTGTCGCTAGTAACGCAAAAAGGGGCTTTGCGTCTCACAACTCTCGCTGAAGTATCACTGGGTGTCGCTCCTTAAGGTGATCTCGCTAGTCTCGCTAAGCCTAGTCTCGTTAGTACTGCATGGTTATAAGCAGGTTTCATTATTAATATCGCTGATACTTGTGGATATCGCTCATTATGAAAGTTGCTAACAAGAGAGGGATTGGCGATGAAATACATGTTGAGATGTTTAAGCACATGTAGTAAATATAAAGAGGAATATTAGTAATATCTAACACGAAAAAGGTGTGTTTACAGGCTAAGAGGAGCTAGAAGAAGCGTATAACCCGCTCGGAGCTTGGAATAAGTTGTGAGTGACATTATAGTTTGTGATAAGCCAGTTTGATTATTATTTTCTATATGATTAGTAATATCTATGAGACATGACTGAAGTGTACTCGTATGCATGAAACAAGCACATATCTTATATGTAAGTTAGAGTTTGAATATGTATTGGTTAATGCTCTTAAGTTAGTTGTTAGCTGAATGTTCTGAAAACTCTGAGGTATCATGATTTATGTTAATTTATGATTAATGTGACGCGCATATCGATACCTTAGAAAGTTTGAATTGGGACCCAATGCTGAAAAACATGAGAAGGCATATGGGCAGCCCTAGTATTTCAATAAAGCTCTCACCAAAGGACATAGAGAAGGTGATTGAGTATGAACTGGGACCCTAATACCAAAGGACATGAGAAGGTATACGGACAGCCCGAGATCAGTCAAACATATAAGCAAATTAAAAGACACGTGACGCTGATGTGTTGAGGTTACTCCACACAGCCAAGGTTTATTGACGTTGGGTGCGTTGAGTTCGTTCCGCCTTAACTAAGGTTTAATGAAAAGAAACTTAGTTGTGTAATTATAATAATTGCAAGTTTACAGTGCATAACTAAGCAGATTATATTTGTGATTATAGCTAAGCCTTATTGAATTATATTTTAGATAGTCACTCACTGAGCATTGTAGCTCATAAAAATTCTTGTTTCTTTGATGTTTTCTTTCCAGGTAGTGAGCGTGTTCGAGGTGCTTAGCCTACCATCAAGACTTGTCTGCACCTATTTAGTGTAAGCACTGACTTGTAATACCAAGTGTTGGGGAGAGCAATGCGATTGAGGTTATGCGTTACTAGAAGAAGAATAGCCGAGAAGTAGCCAAGAAGTAGAGCAAAATTTTAGTTAAGTGTTGGCCAAGACCATGCGTTGGTGAAAGTAGCGGGAAGTTGAATTATTTGAGGAACCATGCGTTGTTGATTGAATCACGAAGGGTTGGAGATGAAGTAGTCGTCGCATCGAAGGATAAGTGATCATTGGCGGGGAAAGAAATATGCTTGAACCATGCGTTGAAGTCACCATGCGTCGAAGACAGCCATACGCTGAAGTCACACTGCGTCCAAGACAGAACGGTCTTGACGCGATAAAGCTAGTGGTGTGAATGACTATGTTGTATGCGTCAGAAGTAAGAGGCGCCGAGAACACCATGTGCTGAGAGTGGTTAGTGGCTGAAGGCGCTGAAGGAGAATATAGACATGAGTGCCTTGCGTCGAAGAGAAGACCCGCGCCAGCCTACGGGTGAGGGATAAGTCGGCATTATCATCTCGGTACTTGTGAGGGATAAGTCGGCAGTATATATAGGTGAGTTTAATCACTTTCAGACATTTTTTCGAGAGCTTAAGTCGGTTCCATTTTTCAGAGAAAGCACAAGAAAAGGAAGAGGAAGGTGTTCTTATAGTTTTTGGGCGAAATTCTACCTGTTTTGGTGCTCAAATCCTAGCTGGAACATAGGATTGATCGTAGACGTACAGACTGAACAGTGGTCGATGTTTGGAGTAGAAAGACTCGAGGAAGCCGAGTTTAGGGCTGAAATTTTGAGGTTAGTAAGTTAACATAATTCCTAACAAGTCTTATGAAGGATGGTTAAGCTGAAATTGAGGTTAATCACATGAATCTTTAGGTAAAAGCAGCAACTACAGAACTGTTATGTAATCTGGAGCAACGTGGAGTGATTTTGGCATAACTGGAGAACGAAAAAGAGTTAAGCCTTGAAATTTTGAGGTAAGCTATGTAATTTAATTCTTTACAAGTTTGTAGAAGAGAATAAGTCTTAATATGGGCTGGAAATGCGTTTTTAGCAGGGATTAAGCAAAGACAGCAAAGCTATAACAGTCAGCTTTGTTAAGAAGAAGATAAAACTCAAATGTTGGTATAATAGCAAAAGTGAGCTGCAGGCAAAGTGTTCTTTGAATTGAAGTCTAAAAGAAGGGTAAGCAACAGCTAGTAGTAATAGCCTTAGTGTTTAAGGCTTGAGAATGAACTAATGGAAGTTTGACCGCATGATAAACTATAGGCATTGTGCATATGTTGAGTTGTTGTATATATTAAAGTGAATGGAAAAGAAGTACAACAAGGGAAAATATTTGTTTCAGGCCAAGAGGAGATAGGAAAGGCTTATAATCCATTCAAGGCCTAGAAAGAGTTGTGAGTGATACTTCTTTTACTTTAAAACGATTTTGTTGAACATGATAGTTCGATTTTTCAACGAAATGTGAATTTGTGATTAAATGATTTATGAAGCATATTTATGTTCTTAAAGCTATTGAAAAGCATGTTCATGAAATTTTATTGATATAATAATTGCCCTGTATTCTTATGAACGATTTGTATACGAACGTTTTGTATAAAATGTTGCTTCTAAAAAGGAAAATGTTTTAGAGGAGGCTCAATGCTAGTAAGGCATGTGAGTTTCCTCGGGACCCAGTACTCAAGGACATGAGAAGGTACTTGGGCAACCCGCCATATTCCTATGTGCACATAAAGGTTATATGCTGGTGCGTTAAGTCTTGCTCCGCATCGAGCCTTATATGTTTTCGACGTTGGGGTGTTGAGTTTTGCTCCACTTTAACTGAGGGAAAAGTACTGCACTTAAACTGTTTTCTTATGATTTGCTGAAAATCATGTATGAAGTGATAAGGGCAATTAAGTTTGTTTTAACTAATGTATTTGAAGTGATTACATGTTTTATGTTTGATGTTGAACTCAGTTTTACTACTGATGATTTCCGAACTAAAGTGGGTTGTTAAAATTGTCACTCCCTGGGCCTTTAGCTCATGTTTTAAATGTTTTCTTTCCCCTCCAGGTAGAAAGGACGTTTCTGGTGCTTTGCCTACTCCCACTTGCCCTGCTTAAGCTTCGAGTCTCCGAAAAATCTGACTTGTTGAAGTGTTGTTTGCATGTTAAACCTTAATTAAGTGGCATGTAGATATGTATGTACAACTACCAGGGGTTGAACTATGGGTTGTGTAAGGACATGAAAAAAAGTTGAGAAATTTAGTTTTTTTAGCTTGTGTATACTTTCCTATATGTTATGTTTAAAATGTCTTAGAACGTGGATTACATTGTGAACAGTTCAGAATGTGTGTGAAGGAATGGATGGTATGCGTCACAAGAGGGGTGATGTATACTGTCCTCACGTCTCCTTTCGGGTTATGCAGGTAAACTTGGGAGGGGGTGTGACATTTAGGATTTTGTACTTGGGAACTTGTAAATCCCATCCCTATGTAGATGATGTGTTTATTTTGAGTGGCATAGTGAGAATCTTCAGGCATACTTGTAACTATTACACATAGTCTCTTAAATATTTCTCCTGATGCTATATTATCAATAGATCTTTGCATAACTATTGTAAAGCTATGTAAATTTCAGCAGGTTATGATTTTTAAATGTGTTCATAACAGTTTAAGAGTAGGAGGGAGAATAGTATTAACACTCACTCCTAGGTAATAATATAGATATATATATATATATATATCTAGGATAGGGGTGTTACAAAACAGGAGTTCATAGATAGCAAAAGATTCAGATCAAGTTATCTAGGTCATCAATAAGTGAAATTAATCAGTGTTAATCGTAAACGGTGTTAATACGTGATAGTGATTATTTCAGGGTCAGTCTTACACAATCTCATTATGTAGAATACCCCTGCTTACATGTCTCTACATGAGCAAATCAGGATCACTTCATTTATGACACTTTACAACATTTGTAACAATCATGAAGCGGGCCGTATTCAATAGTGTCTCTAAGAAGAGGTACCCAACCTGATCCATGTACTATAGACTATTTAGGCTACTTACTCGAACTTGATCTTGTTTATGTCTCCACATAAAGTCCAAGTACACATGATAGTAGCCAAGGGTTCGTAGTTTAATTGGATTTAGAGCTAATAAATAATTAATTCACTTGAATAACTTCATATGTACTAAAATTCACTTATTTTACAAAAACTACGAGTTTTAGGACATACAACTCAAAAACTCAAACTTGGACTAAAACTCCTAGTGGGTTACAACAAAGTTGAGTACAATAAGAGAAATCTAAATACAATAAACTAGGGCATCACATAGTCACAATTTCTCCCACTTGCCCTATTTATTCTACTCGTAGTCCTAAACTCTTTAGGTGGCCCTCAAAAGCAGTAGCTGGGAGGACCTTTGTTAATGGATCGGCAATGTTGTGCCAAGCCTTAAGTGCCAAAGATAGGTACTTAGAGAGTCATCTTCTAATTTGCTTAGAATGACCAATCTCTCAATCCTATTGAGATTAATGTGGCCAAGCCTTAAGTGCCAAAGATAGATACTTTGAGAAACGCGTCGCCTTTTTGTTTGAGTTTCGGCTGTTTTAAATATTTCAGTATTGTAAATAGCCTTAACTCTAGTTGGTTTTAACTTATATAAATTATTATTTAAGTTTACAGAACAAATTTGTACACCTCTTTTAGTAATGAATGCTTCATTAATTTTAAAAGAAACTTTGTACATATGTTCAATCAAACAAGAAAAAGTTATTAAATTCCTCTTGCAAGAGGGTACATACAGAACATTTTCTAAGTATATACGTCTATTTCCAAAAACTAACTTTACATCTCCCACTGCCAAAGCTAAGATGAGCTCTCCTGATCCAACTCGGGGAGTTATCTCACCATCTTCTAGTTGTTTCTAGGGACTAGTTTCCTGAAAAGAAGAACAAATATGATTAGTGGCTCCTACAGTATCCAAGTAGAATCATTATTGTCCACTATGCACATTTCTAGAAATAGTAAATTGTATTTACCTTGATTCTCTTTTTCAGCCTTCTATCGGGAAGGTACTTTCGGCAGTTTCTTTTCCAGTGCCCATCATCGTGGCAGTAGAAACATTTTCCTTTCAACTTGCTTTTTGTCTTTTGCAGTAGTAGTAGGAGGTGTTTTCCCTTTCCTTTTTCTTTTCTTCTTCTAAATACCTTTATTCTTTGGGACAGATTTATTTCCAAAGGTAGATCCCTTTTGGAATCTTCTCTTTGAGGTAGTAGCAACATTTGCCCCTGCCTCATAAAACCTTATTTTTCAATAAGGACTGGTAAATCTGTAACTCATTGAAAAGAGTGGTAAGATTATAATCTATTTTGTTCATCATGGCATTAGTTCTGAACTGGAAAAAACTCTTCGAAAGAGACTCCATGATGACAGCCTCGTTTACTTCCACGGTGTTGAAGTGTACCATCATGTCTAGAACATGTTCCCTAACATTCGTTCCTTCTTTCATCCGGCAATTGTAAACATATTTGATAGCATCATGCATAGCCGAGGAGGACGGTTGTCCAAACAGGGTTTGAAGTGAGTCCATGATCTCCTTAGCGGTGACCATTTTTTCATGCTTTTTCGATAGTATATTTGATATACTTTCCAAAATATAGACTTTGGCTTTTTCATTAGCCTTGGTCCATCTGTCATTAGTGTCCCGAACAGTTCAGTTCACATTTTGAGTAGATACTGGAGGACATTCCTCCGTTAAAACAAACCTCAGATCGTCCATAACTAGTATAGTGTTTAAGTTAGATTTCCAAGTTCCATAGTTATCGCCGTTAAGTTTCTCGGAAGCTAATAGTTGAACTATAGATGTATTTGTTGCTGGAACAAGTTTAATTAGTGAATATACTCTAAATTTTAATCCAATTTATTTAGCAAGTAATAATGTACCCATATTTCATTATTTATTTTGCAACGAGACTTCAGTGAGTCAGAATGGCCCCAATCGAAGGGCAGTCGACCACTCCTTCTGTCACACCCCCTCCCAGATTTCCTTCCTAGTTTAGAAGTGAGTGTGAACCTGTATATACCCGTTCTCGTATAACTTATAACATTAATCAACACCAGATCAATTATACTCAACTATATGCCAGCAGAAAACCATAAGTTAAACATAACCGCTCAAGCTAGATGCTTAAATCATAACTCATCATAACAAGTATTCATTATATTCACCACAAAAACCAACTCTCACTATACCTTAAGGAAGATGCATGACAAAAACATGTACATAAACTATGTATTTACAACTATCCAAGAGAACTGATCCGAAGCAGGCCAAGACAAGAATCTTTTGTAGGCTAGGTGTCCCGGACACGCTCGCTACCTGAAACAAGCAAACAAACAAGCAAGAAAGCGTGAGCCTAATGCCCAGTGAATGACTGAATTTAACTAATTACTAATATATTTCCTTGAGTTAACATGGATCATCATAAAACTACCACATGTATATATATATAATAATTCCTAAGTCAACAATGCCATAAGAACATAAGTGATACAATTATCCTTTTCTAGCTGAACAGTTATCCTTTTCTAGCTGAACAATTATCCTTTTCTAGCTGAGGCGGAGTGAAGCTCAATGCACTCAACCTCGAGTATCAATACTCGTCATTCACATATTCAAATGCCTTCACACTGGTCCCTCGGCACAAATGCCTTCACATATCATCCCTCGGCATTTCAAACCCTCAAGTGCCTTCTCATGTTGTCCCTCGGCACTGAGTTTCACTATATCGGGGTTCCCATATGCCTTCTCATGTGGTCCCTCGGCACTGGGTTCCATATCAATCCACTGCTCAAGTGCCTTCACTCGTGGTCCCTCAGCACTGAGCTATCATGTATTGGATTTCCATATGCCTTCTCACAAGGTCCTTCGGCATTGGAATCCATTTCAGTCAACTACTCAAGTGCCTTCAGACGTGGTCCCTCAGCACTGAGTATCATATATCGTATCCCCATATGCCTTCACATGTGGTCCCTCTGTCATGGGTTGCATTTAGATAATACGTATAACATTCTTTAAACTTCACAGCACAACACAAGATATTTAATGAATACACCATATGTATGTTGCACAGCTTAATATTCAAAAGGAGATATACGTATACAGGATTTCTCTTGCACTTAGCCATTTTATAGCTCATAACCCCTATGATGCGTAAATATTAGGATTCCATAGAATATGATAGTTTTCACTCACACATTGCTAATAAAACATGCTAAGAGTAATCATTATATAAAATAGAAAGTCACTCATGACTTGTCCTAGGCCCTGAGTGGATTATATGCCTTTCCGAGCTCTTCTTGGCCTGTAAATACACATTTCTCACATTAAGCTTTCCTTAAACTTTCTTTCCATGATCATTAAGTATGCATAATTAAACTCTAATCATGTTTCATCACCGAGACTCTCCTTTTTCCCAAAGTAACATAATAAGCGAGATTTTGTGTCACTAGCGAGATTACCAGCGAGATTCCACATTTCTAGCGAGATTACTAGCGAAAACACACAACAGAACACTGCACTAGCGACACCAGGATGAGCGAGACTAGCAAGATTTACCTGAGGAACGAGACCTAGCGAGATCCAATGAGATTTGTGAGACAGGAAACCCCTCTGCACCCCAGCGACACTCGTCTCGCTACTTACACTTTAATTACTCAACGACACCAGCTTCCTAGCGACACCCGACAGCCGAGTTTCCTCCTTTCCTTTTTGTTCTCACTTCTATCTGTTAAAAGTCATATTTCCAACCAAATTTAGAACTTCTTTCCTTCTACAAACTTGTAGAGAAATATGCTTTCTAGCTTACCTTAAACTTTTGTGGCTTAACTTCTCCTCGTTCGTTAGATATTCCAAAATTTTTCTGCGCTACTCCAGATTGCACAGCAATTCTGTATCAGTCACTTCCACCTAAAAGTTTACATATATCTTCTCATTTTCAACTCAACCATCCTTCATAAGAGTTGTTAGAAATTCAGTTAACTTACTAACCTCAAAATTTCAGTTCAAAATTCGATCTCCTCAGCTCGCTCTTTGCAAAACCCAGACCATGCTCGGATTGCCCGACAGCAGCTAAGCTCTCTATTCCAGCTTCGGTTTCACCATGGAAACGACCCGAATTCTCCACAACTTTGCCTTATACACCTTCTCCTACCTCTCTTCATCTCTCAGCCATAAAATAGAACCGATTTAAGCTTTTGGTCGTGTTTAGAATGATTAAACTCTCAATTTACTCACTTATATAGGCCGCCGACTTAACCACTACTCATTTTTCCCTTTATAAACGAGTTGACCAACACATAGCACCTCTTCTCAACCTCACCAACGCATAGCCTTAGCCCACCAATGCATAATATAGCTTATGAACGCATAGCCTTTGCTCATGAACGCATGGTATTGCCCATAAACGCATAACATTGCTCTTGAACGCGTAATATAGCTTCCAACACATGCTAGCTCTCACACTCTTGTTCTCGGCCCACCTTTCTCTTCACCAACACATAATACATCACCACCTTAAGCTTGCCAACTTCCAAAGCTAAGTGTGGGGTTTAAAATTTACCTCCTCCTTATAAGAATTTCGTCCTCGAAATTCAGCAGCTGCTAACTCTTGATAAAAGATGTGGATACTTCTTCATCATTTGCTCTTTGGTTTCCCAGGTAGCTTTTTCCATGCCGTGGTTCCTCCATACACCTTGACTAACGCAACCACCTTTGTTCTCAAGACTTGTTCAAGACTTGTTCCTTCTCATCAAATACTTGAACCGGTTCTTCTTCATAAGTCAAATCCTCTTTTAGCTCAATCGGTTGCACCTCAAGTACATGAGTAGGATCAGGAACGTATTTCCTTAAAACTAAGACATGGAAAACATTATGAATCTTGGACAACTCCCCCGGTAAAGCTAATTTGTACGCTGCCGGGCCAATCCTTTCCAAGATTTCAAAAGGTCCAATGTACCTGGGACTCAACTTCCCTTTTCTTCCAAACCTTAGGACTCCTTTCCATGGCGACAATTTTAAGAATACCTTGTCACCAACCTCAAATTCGAGACCTCTTCTTCTGTTATCAGTGTAACTTTTCTGTCGAGCTGAGATTATAAGACAAGAATAGTGGAGCTGAGATTATAAGCATGTGGAGTTGGAAAATTTTTAAGACAGAAAAGTTATGTTTGCGGATTTGTTGAATTATTGGCCAAGAAAATCTATGCGTAGATGAAGAAGTCCTACATGTTTGTGAAGGCTAATGTGCGTTGGTGAAATAAAGGGTTAATTGGGGCTAAGTATAAAAAGGATACGGTGGCTAGAAAGGTATGCATTTTCGAAAGTGAGCATGAGTAAAAGTTTAAAGCTTTACGAGGTTTTTGAATCAGAAGCTATGCATTGGTGGTGATGGGTGAGGAGGTTGCGTTGACTGAATTGTGAGTCTAAAGTGTGACTAAGGTTCAGACGCATGGTGCAATGCACACAGGTTGGTAATCCAGTTAGTATTGGCGGAATATGCGCTCAAGAAAATTTAAAAGACAAGCGCATAGTACTAAAACTATAACCAGTTGGGAATTATAATAGTTTTCAAAAAAGTGTTTCTTACAAAATTATTTTCCTTGTTCATGTATTGGAGTCCATTAGGGAAACATAATGTATTTAAGTAAGGTTAAGAAGTGTCAAAGGGGGACAAAATTATCTGTAGAATTGAAGTGACTTTAATTGTGATTGTCGCAAGCTAATTTATTTTTGTGTATAGTTCATCATGTCATACAGGGAAAGCAAAGGGAAACGAAAACGCTTGGCAATCAGGTGCCCAGTTTGTGGAAAAGGCCATCCGGGGGAATGTTTAAAAGGTAAAGATAGATGCTTTGCATGCAGAATGAAAGGACATGAACGGAAGCAATGCAATGTATCTATGAACTTTTGCAACCAAGCTAGGGAGATGGAAAAAGAGATTCCCTATAAGAAATGTGGATGAAGACATAGAGAAGATTATGAAGGAAGAGAGGATGTTTGTTATATGTCTGAACAGCCGGGACATTAGGATTGTCCACACAACCAGGGAGGCCCAAGTAATTAAGCTGGAGGAAAAAGAAGAAAATAATGGAAATGTATTTTATTTTTAGTTATTGTCTTTTGTATACGTTGAATAACAAGATTGTACAAACAAAGAATTTAAATAAAGTATTTTACATTTCATTATCCTTGTTGCTGTTTAAATTTCGAGGACGAAATTTTTCTAAGAGGAATGGAATTGTAATACCCTATCTCTGAACCTAGGTACTTAAGATGGATAGTAAGAAAAGAAGTAAAGACAATAATAGTGGAGCTGAGATTATAAGCATGTGGAGTTGGGAAATTTTTAAGACAAAAAAGTTATGTTTGCGGAATTGCTGAATTATTGGCCAAGAAATTCTATGCGTTGAGATGAATGGAAGGAGGAAAAGTGATTTGTAAGCTAGAGTTTTGGTTTAAGAAGAAGGCTTTAAAAAGTTTAGAGAGAATTATGTTAGGTGATTTTGAATGGCAAGGTGATCTAAGGACTTAGGAAATCTTTCGAGTGTGTCAACTATGTTTGGGAAGTATCACTACGCGATAAGAAGACTAGTTTGACGCATAGTATTAGGAAAAGAATGGATATTTCACTGAGAGTGAGAATGAAGGATTGAAGGCATAGTTGGGAATTAGTTATAAGTTAGATGTATCTTTGGAACATAATCAGGTTGACGCATAGAGGGAAAAGCATGAACGCATGGTACTTTAATTTGGAAGGAATTTGATATTGAAGTTTGGAAAAGGAAAATGAGAATTAGGAAGAAGAGGAAATCACATGGCTCACACTTAATCTTGGAAATTAATAAGTTATGGAAATAGTTATGGAGGATGTTAAGCTAGAAAGATAAGAGAAGCCGAAGAACCTTAAGGCGTGAGCAACATGCGTTGAAGGTTTATTATGGTTAGTAAGGATTATGGTGTTGGTAAAGAAGTCTTCGAGTATATCATAGCAAACGTAGGTAAGGTCATCAAGTGTTCAAGGTAGCTATGATTGAAGGGTTGCTATGCGTTGAAGGTGGCTACCATGGGTTGTTAAGGCTATGCATTGAGGAGCTTAACTCCATGATAAAATGGAAATGTAACCTTGATTTCGGGTAAATGCGTAGGAAGTAGTTAAGGAAGGGAGTGTAGCTTTGACGAAGGTAGGACGTATAAGCAAAAATGAATAAAGTTAAGTCATGGAGTGTTGGAAAGAAATCTAAGTATCGGAAAGGAAGGATAAACGAATAAGGAGAAACCGAGGGAAGAATACTATCGCAAACTGAGTAACGCATAGACTTCTATCAGGGGATGTGCTCGAGTGTTGGATAAATTAAAAGGTTGAGAAGTAAGCTTAAAGACTGGGAGCAGGAGGTGGACGCATACTAATTTATCATAAGAGAAATACTTAAGTACAAGGAAAAGGTTAAATGAATAACCTTGGAATATAACTCAAGGACACATAGAGGGATAATCAAGGAAACCTCAAGGATAGGAGGAAGGTCATGGACATAGAGCAAAGTAAAGGTAAACGCAAAGAGTACAAACGCATAAAGGAAGGTCTTGAGTTGGATTTTGTTATCAAGGGTAAACCACATCGTCGGATGTGTTATCACACAAGAGAAGGACTGGTAGCTAAGATTGGACATAAGGGAAGAGAGTTGGACGCATGGTATTATACAGTAAGGCACAAACGCATAGTAGTATGCGTGTCACACCCCATCCCGAACTACCCTTCTGTAGCCCAAGACGGAGTGTGAAGACAGCAGGCATCGACTTACTGGTTGACTTCCACTGTCAAATTTCCTTTATTCCCATTAAACTACACTTCCTAGGACGGTGATACCATTAACTCTTGACAAACCTCAACTTCGACCCGCAACGGGAACTGTCATGCTACTTGAAAAATGGAAAACATAGGAAAGGGTGAGCTAACAGCTTAGTGAGTAACAGTTTTTGTAAAACTATTTTTATTTCGGGAACAAGCATGTCAAAATTTCCATATACCATAATCATGAAACATGGATGTAAATCATCATTACCACAAAACATATTTTTCGATAATTTAATCAAATTACACATGTTCCACAAGCTACGTAAAACATAATTTAAACCTTATATCTGTAAAATCATACTTTTCATCTACTCATCTACTTAATCAAATCACATAAATTTCTTTCCAGAATAGTTATACATGAAATCAGTTCATTCTTAAAAATTTTCCTTAGTTGAGGCGAAGCCTAACTCTACGCTACTCAACGTCGATTATCCCTAGTTATGTGGAGTAATCTCAACACATTAGCGTCGCATATTTCTCTATGTGCACATAGATATTATAATCCGGGCCGCCCGCAATGCCTTCTCCAAGTCCCTGAGCATTGGGGTCCCATTTCCATATCAGGTTACCCATTTGCCTTCTATGAGTCCCTCAGCATTGGGCCCACCTTTTACTATATTCATATCCCGGCTACCCCTTGGCCTTCTCCAAGTTCCTAAGCCTCGGGTGCCCCTTTTCAAAGTTTTATAAATATACCAATTACATTTCGGAAACATATATCATAAGCTCATAAGTTAACCGTTTCCAAATAAAATCATATATTATCAAAACAACATACTTCCCGTAAACTCAAGTTCAAAGCTTTAATATCAACATCATGCTTTTCAGTAAATCATGAAATCACATATTATCAATCAGCATGCATTTTATAAAACATATAACAATTAACCAGCATACTCACATGTTTTTCAAATAAAACCCATGCACTTACTCATCGAAAACTCATGAAATTATATTTTGAAGAAGAACGTTAATGTTACTCACATTATACTTGCTCAAGAATAGTTCCTCCTCCTTTCCACTATTTCCTTTTTCCAGGCTTCTCGGACACAGCGTTCTAACCCTGGAACGCAAGATTTATGTTCTTCTGACAGCTCGTTTGGATGCAACCCTTCCTTTGAACGTAAGGTTGATAGCTAACACGAGGTACAGCCTAACTCTTCTTCATTTCTCTTTTGGATGCGTCGTCCTCCCTTGGAGGCTAAGTTGTCGAGAATATCTTCTCTCTTGGCCGCCGACTTCTACTGCAGATGCAAGGATTCCTCCTTCTGCTTTCTCTCTCTCTTTTCTCCCAAGAGTTCTCACTTCAGCAACATCAGTCGCTCCTTTTTCCTCAGGACCCTATTTATAGCTTTGGAATAGGAGACTTGTCATACTACTTCTCTTCTCTTTTTGCCACCTTTTTACCACATGTCACGCTGCATGCTTAACCAACCATACATTTATCCAAGCATCACCTTGCAGGAAATACTTGGCAGGCCTTCTAACACCTCCCACTTATAATGTGTCAAATCTATATGAAGCCACCTAGCTTTTATAAGCTTATCTTATGCGTCCAACATATTCCAATATACAAACTATTCATTCAATCATATCATACTGCTCCTATGCGTCCATTTAATTTACTCTAAGGTTTTAGCTTCTTACTTACTTTCTTTACTCTCTGCCATAATACTTTTGAACCCATTTCTCCACCACATACTACTAGGTATCTGTGCCCGACCGCATCATACCATGCATCCAACTTTCTTCTCTTATGTCAAGTCTTAACTCCAAATCCTTCTCTTGTGTGATCATACATCCAACGATGTGAATTACCCTTGCTAACCAAATTCAACTCAAAACCACCCTTTATGCGTTTGTGCTCTTTGCACTCACCTTTACTTCGTTCTGCATCCATGATCTTCCTTCTATCCTTGAGGATTTCCTTGATTATCCCTCTATGTGTTCCTGAGCTTGTAATCCAAGGTTATTCATTTAACCTTTTCTTGTACTAAAATACCTCTTATGATAAATTAGTATATGTCCACCTCCTGTTCCAGTCTTTAAAACTTACTTCTCAACCTTCTACTTTATCCAACACTCGAGACCACATCCCGTCATAGTAATCTATGCTTTACTCTGTTTGCTATAGTATTCTTTCCCCGATTCCTCCTTATATATTTATCCTTCCTTTTCGAGACTTGGATCTGTTGCCAATACTCCACTACATAACTTTATTCCATTTTGTTTATGCGTCTTACCTTCACCAATGTTTACATCTTTATAATTATCTCCTACGTGTTTCACTTCTTTCCCTTCAAGCTCTTGGATTACTTCCTATACGTCCACCTTTAGCATGCGTTACCTTAGTCCTGACTATGCATTCAACATGGCCTCTTACTTCTTTTCTTTATAGGCTCTTCAACGCATCAATTTCTTAAAAATAGAGTGTGACAGTGCGTTTGAGACTTTAACGCCTGTAGTATGCCGTGGAGAAACAGGGTCAAAGGTAGTAAGGCCGAGAGTAAGGAAAGGGAGTAAAGAATCTAAAACCTGGAAGAGGATTATATGAATGCATAGAGAACACTATGTTGGATGGATAGTTTGTATATTGGAGTAAGTTGGACACATAAGATGAGTTGGTAAAGGTTGCATGGGCTCATTTGGACTTAACACCTCATAAGGAGGAGGTGTCAAGATTGCATGTTAGATATGTCATGCAGTGTGATAGGTGGCAAACAAGTGGCAAAAAGAGAAGAGAAGTGAGATGGAAAGCACTCTATTCCAAAGCTATAAGTAGGACCTTGAGGGAAGAGGAGCAAAAGGAAGGTTCCAAAAAGTCGGAGCTTCTGAGAGAAAGCAGGAGAAATCTATCTCCCTGCGTTCAAGGTGAAGGCTGCGTTCAAGTTGGACCTAGCGTCCAAGAGAGGTCGATGCATCCAAAAGGGAAGTAAGAAGAGTTATTTGTTAGGCTGCACCTTGCATTAGCTGTCAACCTTGCGTTCAAGAAGCAAGGTTGCGTCCAACTGAGCTGCCAGAAAAGGAAAACAGCTACCTTGTGGTTTACAGTCTCAAGCCTTGCATTCAAGGAGCTCAGGAAAGCAGAATTTGAAGGAAAAAGAGAGAATTCCTTAAGCGTTTTTGTGAGTGACACTTTCCTTTATTTGAAAATGATTTATTGGAAATGCTGTTCTGTTTTTTTTATAAGCTGTGGTTTCATGATAAATTATTTACGAAGCATGTTATCTGTTTCCTATAAAAGGTTGAAATACATATTTGTGAGATATTATTTATGAAAGATTTCTCTATGAACTTATTATGGGGAATACGATATATGGTACTCAGTGCTGAGGGACCACGTGTGAAGGCACTTGAGTTGATTGAAATGGATTCCAATGCCGAGGGACCTTATGAGAAGGCATATGGAAATCCAATACATGATAGCTCAGTGCTGAGGGACCACGAGTGAAGGCACTTGAGTAGTGGATTGATATGGGACCCAATACTGAGGGACATGGAGAAGGTACTAGGGCAACCCACCATATTCCTATGTGCACATAGAGGTTAATATTGCTGGTGTGTCGAGTTCTGCTCTGCATCGAGCCAAGGTTGTATTCGACATTGGATGTGTTGAGTCTTGCTCCACCGCAACTAAGGTTGTTTTCAACGTTGAGAGCATTGAGTTTTGCTCTGCCTCAACTAAGGGAAATGATTGAGAAACTAAACGGGTTTTCTGTATAACTTTTCTAGAAATGATCTCATACGATTTTGAACGGATTTATGTCTATAACGCATAGGAGAATATTAAGTGCTAAGGTTATTCCCAAGTCTAGGTAACATTTCTTAGCCCTGTCAATTAAGTTCCACAATTATTTACCCTCTCGAACAGTCTAATTGTTACTACTTATATCGATTATCTAGATGGACATAAGCATCAGATTAAGATTACAATTGACAAGATGAAATAGTTACACGACGGTTCTTATTTAGATGTTAACGCAACCCGTGACCCTTGAAAAATTAGCTTCTCATGGATTCAAAGTAATAAGGGGAAAGTGTAGAGAGATGGATAGACATGGAAGAATTGTGGATTAATGAACAAAATACAATCTTAGATAGTTCAATGTCTTGATAACAAATCTAAAATCAAAGCTAAAAAAAGATAGAAAGCAGGAAGGCGTTTCAATGTCTTAAGTCGCCGGAATGGAAGCATGAAGTTTTGCTGTGAAGTGGTCAAGCGGAGGGAAGACTCTTCTCTCTAGCTATTCGTCTCCGGTTCTCTTCTGGAGAGAAGTTTGCTGTCACTTAGGAATTCTTACGAGAATCAACAAATCTTTTTCAGCTTGCACGTCTACCCTTTTATAGAGGTTGCGTTCGTAATCAGTGACAAATCTGCGTGATTGGAGGCACAATTGATGTCGCGCGTCTATCTCGCCTAATTGCGTAATTCTCGGTTTAATTTAGATCCACCACTTTAGCCGCAGATCATGCATGTCAATCTTTCCGACAATCTCTCAAGATTCTGATATGATTTTCTGCTGCCTTGCATTTCTGGTCGTTATGCGTCCATGAAGAACTTGGATTCATGCGCTCACTTATGTCGACTCATCCATATGTTACTAACGCATCATCCTGCGTTGAGCGGTTGTCAGCGCATCCATAGGTTGCCTGCGTTCCTGCGTTAAAACATGTGTTTTAGGCTTAGAAATTTTCAAAACAATTATCTTCATCAATTAACAAGAGTAGAACGCATAGGAAGATTTATCAATAGAATTCAACACAAACTACCGCATGATTCTCTATTTAATCTCTATTTTTCTAAGAGAAAGGTTGTAATAACTTGTATTTCTACAAGTTATCAATGGGCACGGGAGGAAGAACCAGAAGGAAAAAAAATCCAGCTACTACTCTGTTTTCCTTCTTCATGAACACTTCTCGGTTTTCTTTGAAATTCGGCCAAATTACAACTCAATAAATCCCAAAAAAAATTACAGACTCTTTCCAACTCATTAATGAGCAAAACACTCAAATTAATTACAACAATTGACCACAAATTGTAGGGTGAAAAAATGCCAAAACCAGAAAAACTAATTTAGCTCCCATAACCATTCATCTCATGAATTAAACCCCACCAAAGCAAATTGGGTGAAATTAATTAGCTTTGATACCAATTGATGGATAAATGAGCATGCAGCACACGTTAATTTGATCAATTTTCACTCTAAGATGCTCAATTTAGAGGATTAAACATGCAATTAAGAAGAAAAACCAAAGTTTCAAGAACACTTACCCTTGAAGCTCCAAATTCTCCTTCAATTCTTGATGAATTTCAGCACCACTTGGTTGTAGACCACTGCAAGAGTCTTCTCTACTATTCTCTAGGCTTAGATTGGATGGTGGGATCCAAATTTTTGGTGAATTTGAGAAAGAATGAAGGTTGGGAATAAGATGAACAATAGATGAAATTTTGCAAAATTAACCCTTAATTTCACAAAATTCTTAGCCATTTTTATGTCAAAAATCATCTCTATTTATTAAAGAATAACATGCAATCCAATTGCATCAAAATTTGACAACACAAAATGGTTAATTTGTTGGTTAATTTTGAAGAAGACAACCAAGCTCCTAGCTTAGTTAGTGGGAAAATCCAATCTTCAAAAATCAATTTTAAAATCAATTTTCAATGAATTTCCAAAAATTGAATTAAAATTGATTTTTAATTTCAAAAAATAATTAAATAATTAAATAAAAAATAATTTAATATTTAATTAATTAAATATTATTTTAATATTAAATAATAAAATAATATTATTTTTCCCACTTGTCCCGATTTTTCTAAAAAACCGATATGAATCCCTATTCATATGATTAATATTTAAATATATTTAAATATTATAATTAACTCTATTTGTACGTTTAATTCATAATTAAACGTCGATATATCGTATATATCTGACTTTCATTCCTTAAGCCAAGATTTGAACGGTTCAATCTTATTCACCACATTATCTAAGATTTTAGTCCATTTATGAGCTAGTAGATGGACCTAATGGACTTGCAGATCATGAGCTCCAACAATCCGAGATTAACCGGCCAAACTCTTTAACCTAGTTAACCAACATTCGTTAACTAACGGGATACTCCACTAAAGCCCGTAGCTGCACTCTCCTCACTATAGATATATTTGTGTCCATTTGATATAACCGTCATCGATAAGTATCCTTCACAGGTTGTTCATAACTTCAGCTAGGTCAAATACCGATTTACCTCTGAGTTACATCTTTTCTCCTTAAGTACCATTGTCCGTCTAATGAACAATTGATTTAGGATCTAATCACTAAATCCATTATCTCTTGGGCCAGTGAGAGGATGGGGCCCCTTGTTCAAGTCCTGGGAACAACACTTAAGAGAACAACCTCTCTTCTATCCCTAAGTTGGGTAGGAGTGAATTCCGTCTTGCAAATTCTATGTCCCCAACTATCTGCTCGGTCTTATCCCTGAAATGGGAGGAATGTTGAGCAACGTTATTGAGCTTACTCTCACCTATGCAGATCAAGAGATAATTCTGAATAAACAAGAGTTCATAGATAGTTCAAGATTCAGATCAAATTATCTAGGTCATTGATAAGTGAAATTAATCAGTGTTAATCGAAAACGGTGTTAATACATAACAGTGATTATTTCAGGGTCAGTCTTACACAATCTCATTATGCATAATACCCCCGCTCACATGTCTCTACATGAGCAAATCAGGATCACTTCATTTATGACACTTTACAACATTTGTAACAATCATGAAGCGAGCCGTATTCAATAGTGTCTCCAAGAAGAGGTACCCTACCTGATTCATGTATTATAGACTATTGAGGCTACTTAGTTGAATTTGATCCTGTTTATTCTCCACATAAAGTCCAAGTACTCATGATAGTAGCCAAGGGTTCGTAGTTTAATTGGATTTTGAGTTAATAAATAATTAATTCACTTGAATAACTTCATATGTACTAAAATTTACCTATTCACAAAAACTATGAGTTTCAGGACATACAACCCAACAATTAAGAGTAGCCTTTAGCAACTTTCATTGTTAACTTAACTATTCTCATGATAGATTAATAACAATTCATTGTTATAGATATAGTTAGACATACAATCTCTCAACCATACATCTAACCTAACATGTGAAGGTAGCCAATCCTCAAGAATTAAGCACAATAACAATGAAAAGCATAATCATTACAACAAAACCATGAAAGTCTATAATATCAACATAACTTCATAAACAATTCATCAAAACCCTAAAACTAAAGAGTTTAGCCACTCATAGTTTGAAGCAACATGTTCAAACAATATAAACAAAGAAATAGTGTAAAGAAAGGGAAACTCTACTGAAAAGAGGCTCTTGATTGAGGTAGCACCGTCACAATCTTCTTGGCTCTCACATTGGAACTTGAACGGCACCACGACTCTCTTGAACTCTTTTCCTCTTCCTTGCAGCTAACTCACTTTTTGAGGGTGTTTTATGAACTCTCCCTCAATTCTCTCCTTCTTGTGTCTCTTTTGGTCTGTAGATTGATGATTAGGGCTGAGAAAACCCCACAATTTATAGAGTTGGCCGCCAAGAAAACTTTCCAAAAATACAAGAATTTTAATTAAGGAATATTGGCACTACAACACTATTGGATAGCGCCGCTGTGCAGTGACAGACGTCCTCTCGGGAAACAGCGCCACGGTAGTGTCGTCCTGGTGCGCAACGCTGCCCTATTTTTGGCAACTTTGTGTTTTTCATATCTTTTTCACCATATTCTGGCTTGGTTTTGATCTTTCGGTCTTCTCTTCTAATTTTTCTTATTTTGACTTGAAAATCACTAGAAAACAAGTGAAATCTGATATAAACTCCCTTAATTTGAGAAAATTGAAAGTCTTTTTCAAACGCTTTTCATCCATGTCAAAGACTACAAAATCTGCAGGGAAGATAAATTTGTCAACTTTAACTATCACGTCCTACCTTTAGGATAGGCCAAGGTTCTATCAGCTAACTACAAAGTGATGGTGGTAGGTTGCACTTCTCCAATGTCAAGCTTTCTATAGACAGATAAAGGCATTAAGTTAATAGAAGCACCAAGATCAGAAAGAGCTCTAGTAACATTTAAAGACCCAATAGTTCAAGGTATAGTAAAACTCCTTGGATCTTTAAGTTTTTGTTGTAGCTTCTTTTGTGGCATAGCACTGCATTCTTCTGTCATACTAATCATCTGATATCGCCCAAATTTCTTCTTTTTATCTAAGACATCTTTCATAAATTTAGCATAGTTGGGCATTTGCTCTAAAGCCTCAGCAAATGGGATAGTAATACGAAATTTCTTGAGTAGTTCTAAGAATTTGGAAAATTAGGAGTCTATTTCTTTCTTTCTAAAACGTTGAGGATAAGGCAAAGTGTTAGATACAAAAGGTAGAGGGTTAGATGACTTACTTGAGGATGTCGACTTCTTTACCTTTTCCTCCTTTTCTATGACCTCCTTGGGTTCATCTTGTAAACCCTATTTTCATTTGTAATTACTAAACATAAGTACATAGTACCGATGTGGACTAAATTGTTTTCCCTCTTGTAGATTGAGGGAAGAAGTGAAGGAAATCAGAAACATTTTTGTTAAGCGAATTCTAAACATTATGTGCTGAATCGAGTTTGGGAGTTAATTTGTTTATTTAAAAAGAATTATAATAAAAAATAATAAAAAAATTAGAAATAGAAGGAAAAGAAAGAAGAAAAGAAAAAGAAGAAAAAGAAAAAGAAAAGAAACGTTTGATAGTGAGAAGTAAGTCGGTAGCCTCGTATATGTGTATAAGCTAAGATTTTAGATCATTTTTTCCATTTTCAAAAGCTTTAACCGACCCAACATTGTAGCTACATGTCGAAGGGAGAAAGAAGAAGGTGTTTAGGGCAAATTGGAGAAGAACTGCGGTCGAATTCGAGGTGCAATTGAAGCTGGAATTGAAGGCTTGTTTGCTGTCGAGAAACCTGAACAAGGTCTGGTGTTTGGTTAATAGCGAATGAAAGAAATCAAGTTTGAAGCTGGAAATTTGAGGATAGTAATTTAATTCAATTCTTAACAACTTTTGTGAAGGATGGTTGAGCTGAATGTGAAGAGAAATAGGTTTAAATATAGGAGGAAATGACTGATACTGATTTTTCGAGTTATCTGGAGCAGGGCGAAGTAAATTTGAATTATCGCACGAACGAAGAGGAGTTAAGTTCTGAAATTTTGAGATAAGCTAGAAAAAAAATTTTCTTTACAAGTTTGTAGAAGGGAAGAAGTTCTAATTCGGGTTGGAAATACAACTTTTAACAGATAGAAGTGAAGATAGAAGTGAAGACAGTAGCAGAATGAGACAGGTTTCGCTGGAAAAAGCAGCGACACTGAAGGTGTAAGGGTGAGCAGCAAGATGAGTCTCGCTGGTATCCCTGGTTGCTTTTTGTCTCACAAATCTCGCTAGGTCTCGCTCGTCTCGCTGGTGTCACTACTCTCGCTAGTCTCGTTGGTCTTGCCTAGTCTCACTAGTGCATATCTCACTGATTTTTGCCTAGTCTTGCTAGTCTCGCTAGTGCATATCTCACTGGTTTGGACAAGTCTCGCTAGTTCTATAATTTTGTCAGTAGTTGGTGTCGCTAGTGAGTTTTATCTTAATGCTTAAGACATATTTGCTACACTTTAATGAAATTCTAAGGAATCTAACAAAGGAAATTAAATCATTTCAGGCCAAGAGGAGCTAGGAAAAGCGTATAACCTTTTAAGGGCTCAGGATAAGTAATGAGTGACAATTTTATTCAAAATAAGCATACTTTATACAAAGTTTTCATGCTATTTACCGTTGCTTGGAACCATGTTCTTATGTTTATGCTTTTCATGGGTTTTAAATATGTTATGATGATTATTTACTTTAAGGAAGTATGTGTTTCCATGTAAATGTATATTATGGTTTTGCATTGGAAATATTTGAAGCAGGGTAGTTGGTAACCGAGTTTTACGAAAGGCATGGTATTTGTTAATTTATGATTTTACGGAAGAATGATGATTGTTAAGAAATTTGTGAAAATCTGAGATGTTATAAACTCGTGAATTTTTATTATGTTATTTCAAAGTATGTTGTTTTTTAATTTTGTTTAGAAAAGGTTCCCAATGCTGAAGGACTCGGAGAAGGCATGTGGGTAGCCGAGATATAGAAATGGCTCCCAATGTTGAAGGACTAGGAGAAGGCATATGGGTAGTCGGGATATAGAAATGGTTCCCAATGCTGAAGGACTCGGATAAAGCATGTGGGTGGCCTAAATCTCGTTTATGGGGTCTGGTACTGAAGGACTTGAGAAGGTATTTGGGTAACCCAGGATATGATATCTATGTGCACAAAGAGGTATGATAGATGCTGTTGTCTTGAGATTACTCTACACAGGTAAGGATATTCGCGTTGGGTGTGTCGAGATTACTCCGCCCCAACTAAGGATGTTTTCGACGTTGAGGAATGTTGAGCTCCACTCCGCCTCAATTAAGGAAAATGTTTTTGAAATATATTGAAGTTTCATGTTTCTTTTCAGAAGAACATATATGGTATGACCATGATACTTGAGCATGTTTTGCTTGGATATGGGAATGAACTGATGTTTTTTACTTATTGTCATAAATTGATTATGATTTTGATTAGTTTTTGAGTTAAAGGAAAGTTTTTACTAAATAATTCACTCACTGGGCAACCTAGCTTACGTTTTTCCTGTTTTTCTGGTTTCCAAATAGCGAGCAAGTTTGGGGTGCTTAATCTACATAGCAACTCGTCTAGGTCTACCACCATCGGCGTCTGTGAATTTAGAGCATTGTAAATAGTTGACCTTAAACTTGTTTTGTACATATAGAGGGTTAAGGGTGGTGATTAGTGAACTTATGTAAAGTAAAGGTTGAATGTAAATCAGTATTTTTAAGATACCTTAACTCTGGTTGAAGATTGATGTTCAATTATTATATATGTATCTACTTATTAGGTGGTTGGTCAAGGTATAAGGTCGACAGTAGATGTCGTAAAAGGGTAGGTGTCTGCTGTCCTCACACTTTCTCCTAGGTTAAGAGGGTACCCGGGAGGGGGTGTGACATATCTTCTATGATAGGTTCATGGATGGTCTCATTTACCTCTTGAACCTCATCCTCGTCGTCAATTAAAGGAGTGGACAACTTTTTCCCACTCCTCAAAGGTCTTGCACTCCTCCTTTGGATTCCTTTCAGGGCAACTAGGAAACTTGCCCTTTTGCATTGTTTGAAGAGAAGTGGCTATTTGACTAATTTATACCTCAATATTGTGAATAACCTTGCCATGACTTTGCACCGTGTTCTCCAATAAGGCAGTCCTTCCTCTAGACTCTTTTATGAACTCTACCATCAAGTCTTCTAGGTTGGACTTCTTCTCAGTGTGGGATGGACCTACATTAGAAAAACTAGGAGGACCTTGTAAAACATTCCTATTGTTAGCTGATAACTTGTAGAAATACAAGTTATTATATTCACTATTTGAAATAATTAGAGTAACTTTAGAGCTAAACGCGTGATTTTGGAAGTTGAATTGTGTAATATGCATTACCATGCGTTGCCACCATTTATAAAAGAATATACCTGAGAAAATATGAACTTTTCTGTTCTTAATGCAGGATTAAGTAGAAAAGAAACACAAATAACCCAAGTATCAGAGAGGAAGCTACTGCAAGAACAAAAGAAGTGAAAACCCATGCGTCAAGCCTAGGAGCCAAAACCGTGCGTTGAGAAGAAAAAGCAGATACAGACGCCTGGGCAATAGCTGTTGTGTCAATATGCAAAAGGATTACATGTTATCAGATCATGGCAGAACCAATGGGCTGACGATGTGAAAAGTCTGCACAGCAGGGCATGGAATTTAATGCAAAGGTGTCAGGTCATCATGAGTTCACCTTTTCATCGCTTATAAATAGCCCAAAGCTTCTCAATTCAAAAGGAGAGAAAAGAGTTCAAGAGGCGAAGACTCTGCACAAATTCTCCCTCACCATAACCAGCCTCCATTTCAAGCTCTTCTATGAGAAGGATTCTGAGAATTTTCAAAGTCATCTCCCAGTGAATGAGAACCTTCATCCTATGCCATTTATGTATCAGATAGCAACCATTTCAAGCCTCCATGAAGCAAGACATTGCCAGTAATGGCTTGACGTCTTCCATTTCTATTCTTTCTTCATTCCTCTCCTTCTTACTTAAGCTTTATTAATGACATTCAAGAGAATGGTTTATTTACTTAATATAAGTTTGATTGACTATTATCTTCCATTCATTTCCATATTAAATACTTTACACCATGTTGCCTGTATGTTGAATGAGTAGATGTTTTAGAAGCTAGTTTTTCTTAAGCAATATTAAATATGTTTACATCTTGATTAATGTATATCATTAGCTTACATAGATTTGTCTGACAAACAAATTTAACAAGCACGACTATCTAGCTTGAGAGAGTAGATGGTTAATCTTTTGCCAACGCAAAATTACCATGCGTCTTAGAGATAAGATTAATGTGGCGTTGAAACATCGAAAGATGGATTCTCAAACCCAAAGTTCGTAGGTATGTAAATGTACTTAGTTATGCTTAAGTAATGACTAGCTCCTACGTTAACTCTATTATATCGCATGGTTCCACCGTCATTCTCAACGCATGCTATCTGACTATAAATGACATTTGACTAACATTCTCCACATCCACCTCACCATGTTAATTGTAGGAAATTTTATTTATTATTTATGTATAGTTTTAGACGCATAAACCAATTGAACATAATAATTGTACAGTCACCACATAGATTATGTATCTAGTCTCAACGCCTAAATTATCACAAATCACTAGATTCGACCCTGGATTCACTAGGAAACCTATAGAAGATTACACTTGAGTTTTTATAAGAAAACTTGCTGATTAATGAACATACTCGAGTAATTCTCGACACATACTTTGTACTAAAATTATAACATCCACTTTGTACGCAACATTAGCATAAGAAAAGTTTTCGTGGTTCCTCAAGTTAGGATGGTAATGAGTTGAAAGTTGTTGCTGTTGATGGCCTTTATGATTTCCTCTATCAATATAATTAGCCGTCTCATTGACTCCTTGTTCCAACTCCTTTTATGTAGATATCTCCGAGGCCATGATGGCAAGGGATGCTATGGATGGTGGACTTACTTGAGCTTGGCCCCCAGTAGTTAAGTTAGAAAGAGCATTAGTAAGGGAAGCCATTTGTGCTTTAAGAGAATTTACCTCATCCACCTCATACAATCCGACAGCCTTTGGGATAATTGTAAAAGATCGTTCACATGGCCAATTGTAAGATGTAGTGGCTAAGTCTTCTAGTATGGTATAGGCCTCTTGTGCATTCTTAGAGAAAATTGAGCCTCCAGCAGTAGCATCTAGAATGGATTGTGTTGAACTTAACAACCCATTGTAGAATAGTTGAATTTATAACCAATCCGGGTAGCCATGTTGAGGACACCGTCTCAAAAGATCCTTATACCTTTCCCAGGCCTCATACAATTGCTCATCCTCAAGTTGGCAGAATGTACCAATCTCCATTCTTAACCTTTGAGACTTAGCCGGTGGAAAATATTTGTTCAAGAAAGCTTGAGCCAAGATCTCCAACGTAGTGATACTATCTGAAGTTATGGTTTCCAACCAATCCTTGGCTCGGTCCTGTAAAGAGAAATGGAAGAGTCTTAGTTTAATAGCATCATTATAAACGCCATTCATCTTTACCGTTCTGCATATCTCTCAGAAAGTTCGTAGCTGCTTATGAGGATCTTCATTTCTTCTTCCTCTAGAGGCAAGCTCTCTAGCCATTTGAATCAACCCTAATTTTAACTCAAAGTTGTTGAGATTGATAGGCATGTTCATAATGCTGGGTTGATTTTCCAGTAGTGTCCATTGAAAGTAGTCTCGAATTAACTTGGTTATCTCCTCCGCCATCTCCTCGGTGGGATTGTGTTGAACTTTTAGATTTCTTCTAAACGTCATATCAATCTCGGGATCAAAAAGGAGAAGGTTATTATTGTCACGAGGCATAAACCAACAAAATTAGCAACCAAAATAATATATACCTCAAAGTAAGATCTATCAATTCTTATAAATACTAAGCAATAAAAACCATTCTTTGGATCCCCGACAACGGCGCCAAAAACATGATGCACACAATCCCAAAAAGGAGAAGGTTATTATAAGATGGTTAAGTTTTGAATATCGTCACTAAGGATCCAGTTTTGAAGGTTTAGATTACTTAGCTATTCTAGAATTGAATCAATTTTATTTGAGGATTCGACTTCAAGTTGTGTTTTAAGAAAAACTAATAAGGAAAGCAAGTAAAGTTCAAATACAAGAGTCAAAGAGAGTTCTAGGGTATTGAATCATTGTTTAATTCATTATGCAACATTCTAAAATTCATGGATTTTATTGAAATTCATATGCTTAAGTCTAGAAACATAAATTCGGGTTATTTTCTATCAAAAACAACCTTGTCTCATGCAACCTAATTGATTACTAACGTATTGAAACCAACATAAGTTACATGGCATTATGAGTATTCTTTAGCAACTTTCATTGTTAACCTAACTATTTTTATGATAGATTAACAACAATTCATTTTTATAGATCCAATTAGACATACAATTATTTCAATCATACATCTAATCTAACACTCAATCATGGCCAATCAACAAGAGTTAAGCACAATAACAATGAAAAGCATATTCATTACAACAAAACCATGAAGAGTCTACAATGTCAACATAACTTCATAAACAAATCATCGATACCCTAAAACTAAAGAGTCTAGCCATTCATAGTTTTAGGCAACATGTTCAAAACCAATTTCAGCATACAAAGAGTGTAAAAAAAGGAAAACTGTACTGCAAAGAAGCTCTTGATTGAGGAGGAACCACCAAGATGTCCTTAGTCTTCACGTCGGGAACTCGAACGACACCAAACTCTTTCTCAAACTCTCTTCTCTCTTCCTTGCAGCCAACTCACTCTTTGAGGCTCTATATTATATTGTTCTTATGCCTAGTGTAACACCCTACTTTTTAGAACTAAGTACTTGAGGGCTTATAAGGAAAGAAGTAAGACAAGAGAGGTGAAATTTGGATCACAAGCATGTGGAGTTAGAAAATTTTTTAGACAGAAAATCTGGACTGGTGGAGTTAGCCAAATTTTGGCCAAAATTGGAACAGATATGTGTTGAACTTAAGGGAAGAAAAAGTTTGGTATCAACTTGAGTTTTGGGTTGAGAATAGGCCGTGGGTGAGTTTGGAAGAAACCTACGATTTTCGTACCTCGTACTTCGAAGTAACTTTTGAAGTTAAGAATTCTTCTAAGTAACGCAGCTAGACTAAGAGAACTCAATTATGCTATTAGATTAGTAAGCTTGGAAGCATGATCTAAGGAGAAGAAAAGGGAATCTCACCATGTGTTGGAAAGAGTTGAAAGTATAGCTGGCAGTTAGTTGTGAGTTGGACACACACTTGGTAGGGAAAAGACGATGTTGGACGCATGGTCAAGCTAAGAAAATGCATGGTACCCCTTGTGGGAAAGGAAATGGTTAAGTGTTGGAGTACTGAAAGGAAAACCGAGAACTCAGGGGAAGAGGTGAATGAATAGAAGGTAGTTAAGGAAGGAAATGCAAACTTGCCCTAGGGTAGGCGTATGAGCTAGCTACAAAAGGGACTAGGGTTGATTCTTGGATGTGTTGGAGGATTGAAAAGCGAACCTAAAGGAAGAAAGCAAGAGAATGACGCATACTAGATTGATCGTTGAGAAAACAACTAAGTATGGGAGGAGTAAAAGGGAAAAGTTGGAAGCATAACCATGAGATACACCTTAAGAACACATAGAGGGACAATCAACGGATCCCTAAGGGTGGAATGAAGACCATGGACGCGTGGTAAAGTGGTGATAAACGCATGGTACAAGGAGAGGATGCATGAAGGTAGGTTTTGAGGTAAATTTGGCTAAGTGACGGAGTACCAAGCACAGTCAGACGTTCATCGCTCAAGAGAGGGGCTTGTAGCTAAGATTTGAGCGTGAGGAAAGAGGTGATGGATGCATAACAGGAGGCACAAATGCATGGTAATGTCTGGGGGAGAAACTTGGTTAAGTATAAGAAGGCCGGGAGAAAGAAAAGAGAACAAAAGAAGCTAATCTCTAAAAGAGAACCTTAAGGACGCATTAGTTCGATGCATGGTCCGTGTCTTGGAGCAACTTGATCGCATAAATGAGTTTATAAAGACTATGGCTTCATTTAGACTTAACATCTCATAAGGAGGAGGTGTCGAGATGCATGTTAGGCGTGTCATGCAGCGTGAAATGTGGAAAACAAGTGGCAAATAGAGAGGAGAAGTTGGACGACAAGCACTCCATTCCAAGTCTGTAAATAGGACCTTGAGGAAAAAGGAGCATCATACCATCCATAAGTCTGAGTTTCTTAAGAGAAAAGAGAAAGAAGGCTGATTTTGAAAAGACCAACCCTTGCGTCCATAGAGGTAGTCTGCGTCCAATAGAGGTTGTTTTCCTAGCTACCTTGCGTCCAATAGTTGTCTGGTGCCTAGAGAGGCTGCTTTGCGTCCAACAGTGTTGCCAAAAGGAGGAAATTAGCTGCCCTGCATCCAAGAAGCACAGCTCTGCGTCTAAGATAGATCCTCGTGTCCAAGGGGTGAAGCTAGAGAAGCTGAATCCTTGTTGGAAGACTACACCTTGCGTTCAAGTCATTTGCCAGGCGTCCAAGGTACAGGGTTGCGTCCAAACCTTGCTGTCAGATGGGAAACATTAGTTGTTTTGCGTTTCAGACTATCAGCCTTGCATCCAAGAAGCTTAGGGGAGGCAAAATTAGAAGGGAGGAAAGGAAACTTCCATTGAGCGATTACTTCTCTGTGAGTAACTCCAACGTTTTCAATTATGAATGTTTTCTCTGTGAATAATATCAATGGTTTTGGAAATGAATAACTCTTTGTAAGAAATACAATAGTTTTGAAGTGAGTATTATTGATGTTACTTGAAATGCTTGATTTATACGCAAAGATGAGATTTCTAAATACAAACGATTTTTGATAAAGCATGAATATCCTTACATGAATTTGAATATCCTTTTACGTGGTTTTGAGCGTGAAACTCTATGTTACCGAGTTTGATGAAAACGTGCTGTTTGAGAAATATTCTGAGAACTTTAAATACTTAAGTTTATGAATGATATAGCATGCTATTATCTGAATATAACCCCGATACCGAGGAACCAAGAGAAGGCATCTGGGTAGATTGATGGTCCCCAATGCAGAAGGACTTGGTGATAGTATGTATGATTTGCTATACCAAAGACCAAGAGAAGGCATCTGGGTAGAATGATGGTCCACAATGCCGAAGGACTTGGTGAAGGTACACCGAGGAACCGAGAGAAGGCATCTGAGTAGATTTGATGGTCTCCAATGCCGAAGGACTCGGTGAAGGTTCAATATGGGACTTCAATGCTGAAGGACGGAGAGAAGGCATATGTGCAACCCGGATTATAATTCTTATGTGCACATAGAGTGAAACTGGAAGTTGTGGTGATACGAGGGGAAATTCCTAACAGCATGCTTAAAATACTTATATGTTTTGATATATTACGATTTGATTTATAAAGCCTAATTTCTATGAGATTTACAGCCAAAAATAGTTTTCAAAATCGTTACTCATTGGGCTATTTAGCTCAACCTTTTAAAATGTTTTTAACTTTTCATGTAGAAGGAAAGTTCCCATTGTCGGTCGATGTCGAGGTTTGTCGAGAGTTAACAGATTCATCATCCTAGGAGGCATGGTTAAGCAGAAAGCTAGAGTCATGTCCCTTGTAATTAAAAATTATAGCACTGTTGATAACTTGTAGAAATACAAGTTATTACAGCCTTTTTCTTAGAAAAATAGAGCTTAAATAGAGAATCATCTGGTAGTTGATGTTAAATTCCATTGATAAATCTTCCTATGCGTTCTACTTTTGTAAATTGATGAAGATAATTATTTTATAGTTTTTTGAGCCTAAAACACATCTTTAAACGCAGGAACGCGAGCAACCTGTAGATTCTTAAAGCAGAACTATGTGTTGGCAACTTGTGACTCGTGGACATCCGCTTAACGCAGGATGCTGCGTTAGAACATATGGATGCGTCGACATGAGTGAATGCATGAACCTAAATTCTTCATGGACGCATAACGACAAGAAAGGCAAGGCAGCAGAAAATCAGATCAAAATCTTGAGAGATTGTCGGAAGATTGAAATGCATGATCTATGGCTAAAGTGGTGCATCTAAATTGAACCGAGAATTACGTAATTAGGCGAGAAAGACGCACGACATCAATTTCCTCCAATCACGCAGATTTTCCACTAATTACGAACACAGCCTCTATAAAAGGGCAGACCTGCAAGCTGAAAAAAGGTTGTTGATTCTCGGAAGAACTCCTAAGTGACAGCAGAGTTCTCTCCAGAAGACAACCGGAGACGAATAGCTCGAGAGAGAAGAGTCTTCCCTCCGCTGACCACTTCACAGCAGAACCTCACGCTTCCATTCCGATGACTCAAGACATTGACGCCTTTCCTGCTTTCTATCCCTTTTTCTAGCTTTGATTTTAGATTTGTGTCAAGACATTAAGCTGTCTAAAATTGTATATCGTTCATTAATCTAAAATTCTTCCATGTTTATCCATTTCTCCACACTTTCCACTTATTACTTTGAATCCATGAGTACCTAATCTTACAAGGGTCACAGATTGCGTTAGCATCTAAATAAGAACCATAGTGTAACTATTGCATCTTGTCAATTGTAATCTTAATCTAATGCTTATGTCCATCTAGCTAATAGATATATGTTGTAATAATCAAACTGTTCGAGAGGGTAAGTGATTGTGGAACTCAATTGACAAGGCCAAGAAGTGTTACCTGTCTATAGGAATAACCTTGGTACTTAACTCTCTCCTATGCGGTATAGACAGATAACGCATAACGGCTGACAACTGGAAGAAGAGTCGCAAGTGTGAATAAAATATCATCATGCGTTTCTGATTTTAGATGTTAACCAACCTGAACCCTGTTTTTATCCATTCATTTAATCCATTTAGCTGACTTTGCTATGTCGCATACCTTACCATTTACCACATTTTCATCCAGTGTATATGTTATCGCTTTTTTTTTTAGTTAGACGCATCCTTACCAACTATTTTTAGTTACCACTCCAACTCTAATAATCCAACAAATTATAGAATCAGCATAGTCCCTGTGTTCGACCTCGGACTCATCGAGTATACCTATTTCTGTGCTTATACTTGGGTTAGAATAGGAAAACTTGACAGATCATAAACGCATAACATTAAGCATGTTCAACGCATAGTATGTTAAACGCATAGGAAGCTTAATAATAATAGACAAACGCAGCAGCAAGTTTTCCACTTTAGATCTGCTGCGCAACATATTTCTACAAGTTATCAATATGCTGCGAGAGTGGTGGATCAAAATTAAACCAGAAATCACGCGATTAGGCGAGATGGATGCAAGGCAGAAATTCAGCCTCCAATCATGCAGATTTGCCAGTGATTGCAACGCAACATCTATAAAAGGGCAGACCTGAAGACGAAAATGTTGTTGGACCTCTCGGAAGAATTCCTAAGTGACAGCAGAGTTCTCTCCAGATGACAACCGGAGACAAATAGCTCGAAAGATAAAAATCTTCCCTCCGCCTGACCATTTCACAGCAGAACTCATGCTACCATCCCGGCGAGCTTAAGACATTGAGAAGCCATTCCATGCTTTCTATCGCTTTTCTTACTTTTGTTTTAGTCTATTAGCAAGGAATTGTATTTTCTAAAACAGTTATTCCATTCATCAATCTATACCTCTTCCATGGCTATTCATTTCTCATCACTTTCCATTTGCTTTTTATCGTCTATGAGTAACTAACTCTCTCAAGGGTCATGGGTTGCGTTATCATCTAAATGAAGAACCGCAAAAGACTTTCATCTTGTCAAATGTATTTTTAATCAAATGCTTATGTCCATCTAGCTAATCGATATAAGTAGTAATAATCAGACTGCTTGGGAGACAAGGCTAAGAAGTGTTACCTAGATATAGGAATAACCTTGGTACTTAACACTCTCCTATGCGTTGTAGACATATAACGCATAATGCTGACAACCGGGAGAATAGTCGCTAGTATGAAATAGACCCAACTATGTGTTTCCAACTTTAGATGATAACCAACCCCAGCCCTGCGTTTACCATTCATATAACTCCATTAGCTGCTTTTACTGTGTTGCATACCTCTCTATCAACCACTTTAGCTTAGGTTTATTGCTTTCTAGTTAGTTAGACGCATCTTCTCATCACCTTCTTTAAACGCATGACTCAAATAATCTAATTAATTATAGAATTTGTATAGTTTCTGCGTTCAACCTCGGACTCATCGAGAAAACCTCATTTTTTGCTTATACTTGGGTGAAGGATAGGAAAACTTAACAGATCAGTACGCATAGTATTAAGCATGTTGAACGCATAATATGTTGAACGCATAGTAAGAAGCTTAATAAAATAAATACACAACAATAAGCCCTTAAGGGCCCGAGACAAGTAGTGAGTGACACTTGTTTTTCTTAAACATGTTTAGCCATGATTTCTTATGAAATGTGATTTTATGATGATTCCTAAACGTTAAGCATGATTGGTGTTTATATTTGATTTCATGCATGAAAGGCATGTTTTGTCTATTTCCTAAAGTCATAAAAGCATGTTGAAACAATGTTGATTAATGAGAAATGATTTGGATTTCCATGAAATGTTTTATGATGAACTTTTTATACAAAGCATACTTGTTTTCTAAAATGTTTTTTAGGGGACCCAATGCTGAAGGACGTTGAGAAGGCATATGGGCAACCCTATGACATGAAGGTACTCAATGCTGAAGGACGTTGAGAAAACATTCGAGTATCCTAGGGACCCAGTACTGAAGGACATGGAGAAGGTACTTGGGCAACCCGAGATAATTGGTGGTGCACTTTGGGTGTTAACCGCAAGTGTACGGGTCAAGTTATAATATAAGACGGTTAAGTCCGAATATCGTTCCACTGGAGATCCAATTGTGAAGGTTTAAGTTACTTAGCTATTCTAGAGTTGAATCAATTTTATTTGAGGATTGAATTTGAAAATTATGAGTTATGGAAAATATAAATCAAATAAGGAAAAGTATTAAAGTGAGAAACACAAGAGTCAAAGAGAGTTCTAGGGTAATGAATCCTTGTTTATTTCATCATGCAATATTATAGATTTCATGGATTTTATTGTCATTCATATGCCTAAGTCTAGAAACTTAATTCCAAGTTATTTTCTCTCAAAAACAACCCTTTCTCATGCAACTCGATTGATTATTAATCTCTTAAAACCAATACAAAATTACATGGCATTAAAAATAGTCTTTAACAACTTTTATTGTCAACCTAACTACTCTCGAGATAGATTAACAACAATTCATTATTATGGATCAAGTTAAACATACAATCTCTCAATCATACATCTAACCTAACATGTGAAGATGGCCAATCCACAAGAATTAAACACAATAACAATGAAAAGCATAATCATTCCAACAAAACCATGAAAGTCTACAAGATTAACATAATTTCATAAACAAATCATCAAAACCCTAAAACTAAAGAGTTTAGCCACTCATAGCTTGAAGCAACATGTTTGAGCAAAATAAACAAAGAAAGAGTGTAAAGAAAGGGAAACTCTACTGAAAAGAGGCTCTTGAATGAGGTAGCACCGTCACGATCTCCTTGGCTCTCACGTCGGAATTCAAAGGGCACCACGACTATCTCGAACTGTTTTCCTCTTCCTTGCAACTAACTCACTCTTTGAACTCTCACTCAATTCTCTCCTTTTTGTGCCTCTTTAGGTCTGCACTTCCTTGATTTGCTTTTGATGCCTAGGGCTGCTAGAAACCCCCAAATTTATAGAGTTTGGCCGCCCAAAAATTTACCAAAAATAACAAAATTTTCATTTAAGGAAAATTGGCGCCGCGGCGCTATTGAAAAATCTGGGACAGCACCGCGACGCTGTTGGAGAGCGCCGCGGCGCTAGGGCTGCGATCAGAAAAGCTAGCTCTCGGGTTTTAGCGCCACGGCAGCGCCATTCAAGCGCCGCGGCGCTGCCCCAATTTCTGCCATATTGGGTTTTTTAGCTCTTTTTCGCTGTATTCTTGCTTAGTTTTGATCTTTTAGTCTTTTCTTCTAATTTTCCTCATTTTAACCTGAAAACCACTAGCAAACAAGTGAAATCTAATATAAACTCCCTTAATTTGAGAGAATAGAAAGCACTTTTCAAGTGCTTATCAATAATTCCTATGTGCACATAGTGAGGAATGACGTTGTTGTATTGAGATTACTCCACATCAGCTAAGGTTTTCGACGTTGGGTGTGTTAAGATTACTCCGCCCCTACTAAGGTTTGTTTTCGACGTTGAGTGTGTTGAGCTTGCTCCGCCTCAACCAAGGGTATTTTTAAATGTAAAGTAATGTTTGATGAATATTGAATTCTAGTTAAGCAAATGGCTATCATTTATGTGTTCCTTCCTTGCCTAAACATATTTTCTTTACGTTACGGTTAATGTTTTCTCTCGTATTAAGCATGATTTAATTCTAAAGTTGTGTTTTCAATACTTTGTTACTCACTGGGCATCCAACTCATATTTTTTCCATGTTTTCTATTCCATTCAGGTAGCGAAAGAGTTTCCGGTGCTTAGCCTACTCAAGCCTCATCATGCTTAAGTTTCAATCTGACAAAGAATACTCCGCATCACAGTTCTTGTATGTGTAAATAATTTTGAGTAATGTGGCATGTAGATATAGCTAGTTAGTTGTTGGGAAGTGAAGGTGGATAATGTGTATGTAGTCTAAGTTTGGTTGTGATTAAGGTTGGAGTTCCTGTTGACGTCTAATTGTAATTATTAGTCTCATGGACTTGAATGTTTTATGATTTAAGGTATGTGTTGTTGACAGATCTAAAGTCCCCGGCAACGGCACCAAAAACTTATTATGGTTATTTTATTAAGCTTCTTATTATGCGTTCAACATATTATGCTATTCAACATGCTTAATACTATGCGTTACTAATCTGTCAAGTTTTCCTATCCTTCACCCAAGTATAAGCAAAGAATGAGGTTTTCTCAATGAGTCTGAGGTCGAACACAGGGACTATGCAGATTCTATAATTAATTGGATTATTTGAGTCATGCGTTTAAAGAAGGTGATGAGAAGTGATGTATTTAACTAACTACAAAGCAGTAAACTTAAACTAATGTGGGTTGAAGAGGTATGCGACACAGCAAAAGCAGCTTTTGAATTATATGAATGGTAAACGCAGGGTTGAGGTTGGTTATCATCTAAAGTCGGAAACACATAGTGAGATCTATTTCATACCAACGACTCTTCTCCCAGTTGTGAGCCGCTATGCGTTATATGTCTATAACGCATAGGAGGGTGTTAAGTACCAAGGTTATTCCTATCTCTATGTAACACTTCTTAGCCTTGTCAACTGAGTTCCACAATCACTTACTCTCCCGCGCAGTCTGATTATTACTACTGATATCGATTAGCTAGATGGACATAAGCATTTGATTAAAAGTACAATTGACAAGATGAAATAGTCTTCTACAATTCTTTATTTAGATGATAATGCAACCCGTTACACTTGAGAGAGTTAGTTACTCATGGTGAATAAAAAGCAAACGGAAAGTGATGAGAAATGAATAGTCATGGAAGATGTATAGATTGATAAACAGAATAACTATTTTAGAAAATACAATTCCTTGCTAATAAACTAAAACAAAAGTAAGAAAAGAGATAGAAAGCATGGAATGGCTTTTCAATGTCTTAAGCTCGCAGGGATGGTAGCGTGAGTTCTGCTGTGAAGTGGTCAGGCAGAGGGAAGACTCTTCTCTTTCGAGCTATTTGTCTCTGATTGTCGTCTGAAGAGAACTTTGCTGTCACTTAGGAATTCTTCTGAGAGATCCAACAACCTTGTCACCTTTGGGTCTGCCCTTTTATAGATGTCGTGTTGCAATTATTGGCAAATCTGCATGATTGGAGGCTGAATTTCTGCCTTGCTTCCATCTCGCCTAATTGCGTGATTTCTGGTTTAATTTCGATCCACCACTCTCGCCGTATATCAAGCATATCAATCTCCCGACAATCTCTCGAGATTCTTATCTAATTCTCCGTTGCCTTATTGATATGCGTCCACGGATAACTTGGATTCCTGCGTTCAAGTATGTCAACGCATCCATGGGTTGCCAATGCATAGTTCTGCGTTAAGAGGTTGCCAAAACATCCACAGGTTGCTTGCGTTCCTGCGTCAAAACATGCGTTTTAGGCTCAAAAAGCTTGAAAACGATTATCTTCATCAATTTACAAGAGTAGAACGCATAGGAAAATTTATCAATAGAATTTAACACCAAATACCGCATGATTCTCTATTTAAACTTTATTTTTCTAAGAGAAAGACATATAGTAACTTGTATTTCTACAAGTTATCACACCCCCAAACTTATAAAAATGTTTGTCCTCAAGCATAATCTCTATCTAAGAAACTTCAATCAGCCCAAAAATTTTCTCAACGCATTGACTAGTCTCTCAGAATCATACTCAATTAACTACCCCTTAGTTATATTACTTTTTTACCTCTATATTCTTTTCTTCGAAATGGGTCTAATTTGTATGCGACAAGCTTTCTTTTCAATCTTCTTTACTCATTGTTCACAAAATTTTTGTTTCTTCTTTTAACACTAAGTCTGAAAAGATGAACAGTTCCTTTTTCTTTCATTTGTTTTATTGTTTCTATATTAGGTGACTGGTCGAGTAGGGTTACCCACCTTCGTTCTGACATACCAACTATGAGGTGCATGGAGGCAGCCAACTACGAGCAAGTGTCCTTCTCAACTAAACTCTTATCTAAGTTCGGTTTCCTCACTAGACATTGGGGTTTGTTATTTATCTATGCGTCGCTGATTACGATTACCCACCTTCGTTTCAACAGACAAACTATGGGGTGCATCGAGGCAGCCAACTACGAGCAGGTGTCGTTTTCAGCTAAACTCTTAACAAGATAAATATATTAATCTTGTCAGCGGAGTTTGGCGTTAAAAATTATTATTATTTTTTTATTTTATTTTATTTATTTATTTATTTATTTATTTTTTAGAATAAGTTCCTCATATTTTTATCTTTGACAGTTCAAACCTTTTCCACCCCCAAACTTGAGAGTAGCAAGGTCCTCATTGCTTAAATTGTAAACAAAGATTATGTTGAAAAATTTCGTAAAAAAGGTTTAAATTGGCAGCTTGCACGCATGCAAAGTAGGTTTGTGTTTCTAATAAATAGTATTAAGAAGCATGGAAAGTTATCTAACTTAGAGTATACAAAAAGTGTAAGCATGATTATCATCATAGTGACTAACTTTTCAATGCAAAAATAAAAGTTGTGAATAATTAAATGTACTCAGAATAAAATTAAAACAAGGGGGAACGCAAAGAGGTAAATAGACATTCAATGCGGCGAAGAAATTACAAAGTATGACTGATGAACGCATACAATCAACACCTGACTGATGACTGCAGAGTTCAATTCAAAGTATGTGTTGGAAGTTAAGTATTATACGTTTGAAGAAGATACAGCTCTAACCACTAAACTTAACTTGATAAACACGAAAATCGTTTATCAATGAACGCAGGCATGAATGACAAATTATGCAGTGAAATCAAATAATTTGCATTGAAGCTCGACGCATAATTTCATGCTTATTTAATTTACACTACTCCTAAAACTGAATTCAAAGAAAGAAAAATAAATACTAAAAAAAAAGTACGAATAAAAGAAAGAAACCAAGAGTAAAAGAAAGCGTCCTTGGAAAAATAATCGTTCAGCAACGCAAGGACCTTCCAACGCAAGCTCAGTTATGCTTGCGTAGATCATGGAGACTTTATCACATTCAAGTTCTCCAATGCGGTAAGGCTTTACCCTTTGCCCATTGACCTTGAAGGAGCGGGTTCCGTCTTCATTTGTTATCTCGACAGCACCATGCGAAAACACCCCCTTAATTATAAATGGCCCAGGCCAGTCAGATTTCAGCTTACCAGGAAACAAACGCAACCTAAAGTTAAATAATAGGACCTTTTGGCTGATGTAAAGTGTTTTCTTATTGATATTGCTGTCGTACCATTTATTGGTTCTTTCTTTGTATAGCTTTGCGTTTTCGTATGCTGATAATCTCCACTCCGTCAGTTCATTTAGTTGAAGCTTTCTTGTAAGCACTGACTTGCAATATCCAGCGTTGGGGAGAGCAATGCGTTTGGGGTTATGCGTGGCTAGAAGAAAGAGTGGCCGAGAAGTAGCTAGTAAGGGGTGAAAGTTGGTTAAGTATTGGCCAAAGCCATGCGTTGATGAAGAAGTGGAAATTGAATTACTTTGAGAAATCATGCGTTGTTGAGTGAATCGCAAAGGGGTTGTGAGTTGAAGTGGTCGTCACATTGCAGGATAAATGATTATTCGCGGGGGAAAGAAATATACTTGAACTATGCGTTGAAGACGCCACCATGCGTCGAAGACAGCCATGCGCTGGAGCCACATTGCGTCCAAGACAGAATGGTCTTGATGCGATGAAGCTAGTGTGTGTAAGACTGTGTGTATGCGTCGGAGGTAGGAGGCACCGAGAAAACCATGTGCTGAGAATGGTTAATTGCTAAAGGCGCTGAAGGAGAATTCAGACATGAGTGCCCTGCGTCGAGGAGAAGATCAGCGCTAGCCTACGGATGAGTAAGTCGGCATTATCATCTTGGTACTTGTAAAGGATAAGTCGGCAGTATATATATTGGTGAGTTTAATCATTTTCAGACATTTCGAGGGCTTAAGTCAGTCCCATCTTTCAGAGAAATCACAAAGGAAAGTAGAGGAAGGTGTTCTTATAGTTTCGGGTGAAATTTCACTCGTTTTGGTGCCAAAATCATAACTGAAACAGAAGTTTGATTTGCAGACGCACAAATTGAATAGTGGTCGATGTTTAGAGTAGAACGACTCGAGGAAAACGAGTTTAAAGCTGAAATTTGGAGGTTAGTAAGTTAACACAATTTCTAACAAGTCTTATGAAGGATGGTTAGGCTGAAAGTGAAGTTAATCACATGAATCCTTAGGTAAAAGCAGCAGCTACAGAACTCCTATGTAATCTGGAGCAACGCGGAGTGATTTTAGCATAACCAGAGAACGATAAAGAGTTAGGCCTTGAAATTTTGAGGTAAGCTGTGGAACTCAATTCGTTACAAGTTTGTAGAAGGGAAGAAGTCTTAATATGAACTGAAAAATGCATTTTTTTAACAAGGCTTAAGCAAAGAGATCCAAGCTGTAGCAGTTAGCTCTGTCAAGAGAAAGATAAAGTTCAAACATTGGATTATGAGCAAGAATGAGCTATATACAAAGTGTTCTCTGAATTGGAGTTCAACAGAAGGGTAAGAAGCGGCTAGTAGTAATAGCCTTAGTGCTTAAAGCTTGAGAATGAACTAATGATAGCTGAATTGCATGCCGAGCTCTAAATATTAAGTATATGATGAGTTGTTGCTTATGTTTTGATGAATAGAAAAGAAGTGTAACAAAGGAAAATGTTTGTTTCAGGCCAAGAAGAGATAGGAAAGGCTTATAACCCATTCAAGGCCTAGAAAGAGTTGTGAGTGACACTTTTCTTACCCTAAAGCAATCTTTGTTCTATATGTTAGTTCGGTTTTCCAATGGAATACGATTTTGTGATCAAATGATTTATGAAGCATACTTTATGTTCTTAAAGTTATTGAAAAGTATGTTTATGAAATGTTATTGATGAAATATAGTTGCCCTGAGTTCTTATAAATGATTGCATACCATTTGTTTGTACAAAGTGTTACTTCTTAAAAGAAAAACGTTTAAGAGGAGGCTCAGTGCTGATGGACTTGAGCAGGCACGTGAGTTTCCCCGGGACCCAGTACTGAGGGACATGAGAAGGTACTTAGGTAACCCGCCATGTTCCTATGTGCAAATAGAGGTTATATGCTGGTGCGTTGAGTCTTGCTCCGCATCGAGCCTTATATGTTTTCGACGTTGGGGTGTTGAGTTTTGCTCCACTTCAACTAAGGGAAAAGTATTGCACTTCAACTGTTTTCTTATGATTTGTTGAAAATTCTGTATGAATTGATAAGGGCAATTAAGTTTGTTTTAACTAATGGATTTGGAAGCAATTGAATGTTTTATGTGGATGTTGAACTCAGTTTTTACCACTGATGATTTCCGAACAAAATGGTTTGTTAAAATGGTCACTCACTAGGCCTTTAGCTCATGTTTTCAATGTTTTCTTTCCCCTCCAGGTAGCAAGAACGTGCCAGGTGCTTTGCCTACTCCAACTCGCCCTGCTTAAGCTTCGAGATTCAGAAAAACCCGACTTGTGGAAGTGTTGTTGTATGTTAAACCTCTATTAGGTGGCATGTAGATATACGTGTATAATTGTAAGAGATTGAACCATGGATTGTAATAGAACATATGAATGAGTTGAAGAAGTGGTTTGACTTGTTTATACTTTCCTATAAGTGATATTTAAATGTCTTAGAATGTGAAATTTATTGTGAATAGTTTAGGATGTGTGTGAAGGGATGAATGGTATGCGTCACAAAAGGAGTGATGTATACTATCCTGACGTCCCCTTTCAGGTTAAGTAGGTGAACTTGGGAGGGGGTGTGACAAGTTGGTATCAGAGCGAAAGAGTCTTGGGAATAGGATCATGCATTATAGTGTAGGAGCATGTAATTGTCTAGCCAATAGTAACATTGTGTTATCATATAGGAAAACATGCCACCTCGAAGCAGGCGAGTTAGGCAATCAGCGATCGGAACTCCTCAGGCTACTGGAGATCGAGGGAATATGTTAGAGGGTGAATCTAGTCATCCTCGAGTTGAAGTTAATGCTGAGGAACAAATATTTACCAGAATTGCAGAGAGATTAGTTGCAGGCATAGGATCAGTACAATCAGATCTTGAAAAGAAGTGTAGCATTGAAAGATTGAAAGCCTTAGGTGCTACTACCTTTGAAGGCACTGTAGACCCTGCTGAAGCAGAGTCATGGTTAAGCTTACTGGAGAAATGCTATCGTGTAATGCGGTGCCCTGATGATAGAAAGGTAGAGTTAGCAGTATTTTTACTCCAGAAAGGGGCAGAAGATTGGTGGAAAATGGTAGAAAGCAGGAAAGAAGACATCGAAGGAATAGACTGGAACGAGTTTAAAAAAGTGTTCCAAGAAAAGTATTGTCCAAGATCGTTCGGAGATGTTAAACGGAATGAGTTTTTGAGGTTGATACAAGGATCCATGTCAGTAGCAGAATATGAGAAGAGGTATACAAAATTATCTAAATATGCCATGACGATTGTTGCAGATGAGCATGATAGATGTAAGAGGTTCGAAGAAGGGTTACGAGAGGAGATACGTACTCCTGTAACTGCTAGTACTGAATGGACAGATTTCTCCAAACTCATAGAGGCAGCTATGCGAGTTGAAAGGAGTTTAATGGAAAAGAGAATGGAACGTGAGTCAGCAAGAGGTGGACGTGCAATTCCTTCCTTCAACCCTACTTAGGGACAGTCTGGTAGAAGATTTGTACTAGGCGTAATTGGTGGAAGAAATTTCAAAGTCAGACCGAATGAGCAAGGTAAAAGTAATTCCAAGGGTGGTAATGGAGGAGGTGCACGGAGACAAGGATCGAGGAACTTTAGTGGACCAGCTCAGTCAGTGGAGGGCTCTCAAAGTGGACAACCTGGTGAGTCCACAACTAGTTCCATGAGGAAGCCGTTATGTCCTACTTGCGGGAAACACCATTGGGGACAATGTAAGGGCAATGTATGTTATCATTGTGGACAAGAAGGTCATTATAAACGAGAATGCCCCCAGTTGATGCAAGAGGTAAAAGCTGAACAGAGAACGGGTTCTAATACTGCTAATCAACCACAAAGACCTGCAGTAATTGCTGATGAAGGAGCTAGTGGATCAAGACAAAAGGGAGTCACAGGTCGCCCTAGACAGCAAGGGAAAGTCTTTGCTATGACTCAACAAGAAGCAGACGAGACTCCTAATGTTGTTACTGGTACAATTCCTATTTGTCATACTTCTGCTCATATTTTAATAGATCCTGGTGCTACTCATTCCTTTGTTGCTAAAATGTTTACTGTAAATATGGATCTTGAATTAGAATTTTTGTCTGAAGAACTGCATGTATATACTCCTGTTGGTGATGTGCTTGTGACTAATGGAATATATAGAGATTGAGAAGTTGAAATTAATGGTGTAACCATGACAGCCAACTTAATTCCCTTAGATATTCAAGAGTTTGATGTTATATTGGGAATGGATTTCCTGTCTAGATACCGAGCTACCATAGATTGCTTCCAGAAGGAAGTTGTGTTTAAAGAAGTTGAAGGAAATGAAGTTACCTTTAGAGGAGACCGGAAAATACTTCCTACTTGCGTGATATCAGCAGTTAAGGCAAGGAAGTTGTTAAGCAAGGGATGTTCAGCATACCTTGCTTATGTGATTGATACTCAGGGCAATAGGTTGAAACCAGAGGATATTCCAGTGGTCAGTGAATTCCTGGATGTGTTTCCTGAAAAACTGCCTGGTTTACCGCCTGATAGAGAGATAGAATTTTCTATTGATCTGATTCCCAGAACCGCACCAATTTCGCAAACTCCATATAGACTGGCACCGAAAGAATTGAAGGAATTAAAAGTACAGTTGCAGGAACTGATTGATAACGGGTATATACGACCCAGTGTGTCACCGTGGGGAGCACTCATATTGTTTGTTAAGAAGAAGGATGGCACACTTAGATTATGCATTGATTACCGCCAGTTGAACAAGGTAATGATACATAATAAGTATCCATTGCCTCGCATTGATGATTTATTTGATCAACTTAAAGGTGCTTCAGTGTTTTCCAAGATTGATTTACGATCTGGATATCATCAGGTAAAGATTAAAGAGATAGATATTCCAAAGACTGCTTTTAGAACGAGGTATGGACATTATGAGTTTCTAGTAATGCCTTTTGGATTGACTAATGCTCCAGCAGTATTCATGGATCTTATGAATCGGATATTCCATCCATACCTTGATCAGTTTGTGGTATTTATTGATGATATCCTGGTATATTCGGAGAACAGGGAGAAGCATATGGAACATTTCCGAATAGTATTACAGACATTGCGTGCTAAGAAGTTGTATGCTAAATTCAGTAAATGTGAATTCTGGCTGGACCGTGTTATATTTTTAGGACATGTGGTGTCAGCAAAAGGGGTAAGTGTAGATCCACAAAAGATCGAAGCGATAGTTGACTGGCAACGACCTACAAATGTAACGGAAGTTCGTAGTTTTCTGGGATTAGCAGGTTATTATCGTCGATTTGTGGAAGGAATTTCGAAAATAGCATTACCCTTATCAAGCTTGACTAAAAAGGCAACCAAATTTGAATGGACTAGTGAATGTGAACAGAGTTTTCAGAAGTTGAAGGAAAAACTAGTGACAGCCCCAGTATTGTCATGGCCTACACCAGGAATGGAGTTTGAGATTTACTGTGATGCGTCAAGCCAAGGATTAGGCTGTGTAGTTATGCAGAAATGAAAAGTGATTGCTTACGCATCGAGGCAACTGAAGAAGCATGAGAGTAACTACCCGACGCATGACTTAGAACTGGCAGCAGTCATATTAGCTCTGAAAATTTGGAGACACTATTTGTATGGGGAGAAATGTCGTATTTTAACTGATCACAAAAGCTTGAAGTATATTTTTTATCAGAAGGAATTGAACTTACGGCAGAGAAGATGGATGGAATTGATTAAAGACTATGATTGTTCGATAGAGTACCATCTTGGAAAGGCTAATGTTGTAGCCGACGCATTGAGTAGAAAGTCAAGGCAATCCAAGGCGTTATTGAGCGCTGTTAGTGCAGAATTGACAAAAGAGTTTAAACGCTCGAATGCGTCTCTATTAGTAGACGAGTTAAGAGTTTTGTTTGCACATTTCCATTTGAGACCTACTTTAATAGATTGTGGATAAACAAATGCAGGATGTTGTACTTAGGAAAATAATGGAAGAAGTGAATCTTAAGAAAAGGATGGATTTTGATGCAAGAACTGATGGAGCTTTAATAAAACAAGGAAGACTATGTGTCCCTAATTATGCGTTATTGAAGAATGCCATTCTTGAAGAAGCTCATAGTTCTGCATATGCAATGCATCCTGGTAGTACAAAAATGTACATGACTTTGAGGGAATATTACTGGTGGCCAGGTATGAAACGGGAAATTGTTGAATACGTAGCAAAATGTTTGATATGCCAGCAAGTTAAACTAGAAAGATAAAGACCTGGTGGACTTTTAAAACAGCTGCCTGTACCTGAGTGGAAATGGGAGCATATTACAATGGACTTCTTATTTGGTCTTCCAAAAACCTCTAATGGATATGATGGAATATGGGTGATAGTAGACAGACTTACTAAAACTGTACGATTCCTACCCATTAAAGAGACTTTCACCTTGTATAAACTAGCTAAACTGTATGTTGATAGAGTGGTGACTCAGTATGGAGCTCCCGTATCTATTGTTTCCGATAGGGATCCAAGGTTTACATCTAAGTTTTGGCCAAGCTTGCAGCAAGCATTGGGAACTAAACTTAAGTTTAGTACCGCTTTCCATCCCCAAACAGACGGGCAATCAGAAAGAACAATTCAAACTTTAGAGGATATGCTACGTGCCTGTGCGTTGCAGTTTAAAGGAAGCTGGGATACTCAGCTATCTTTAATGGAATTTGCTTACAATAATAGCTACCATTCTAGTATTGGAATGGCACCTTATGAGGCGTTGTATGGCAGGCGATGCAGAACTCCCATATGTTGGGGTGAAGTAGGAGAACAGAAATTGATAGGACTAGAAGTAGTCCAAATTACATCAGAAAACGTGAAATTCATAAGAGAAAAGTTAAAGACTACACAAGATCGACAAAAAAGTTATGCTGATAAGAGGCGTCGAGATTTAGAATTCCAAGTTGGTGACAAGGTTTTATTGAAGCTATCACCTTGGAAAGGAATATTAAGATTTGGAAGGAAAGGAAAATTGAGTCCAAGATATATTGGACCTTATGAAATTTTGGAACGCATAGGACCTTCAGCCTACCGGCTAGCATTACCTATGGAGTTGTCTAAGGTACATGATGTATTTCATATTTCTTTACTGAGGAAATATATTCTAGACCCCACTCATGTTCTAGAAGCTCAACCTATCCAAGTAAATGAAGATTTATCTTATGAAGAAGAACCTGTGCAAATTCTTGACCGCAAGGAACAAGTATTGAGAACAAAAACCATACCACTTGTTAAGGTTCTATGGAGAAATCATCAAATAGAGGAGGCGACATGGGAAAGTGAAGATCAAATGAAAGCTAAGTATCCTCATCTTTTCTTACAATGACCCTAGTTGAATTTCGAGGACGAAATTCTTTAAAAGGGGGTAAGGAATTGTAAGCACTGACTTGCAATATCCAGCGTTGGGGAGAGCAATGCGTTTGGGGTTATGCGTGGCTAGAAGAAAGAGTGGCCGAGAAGTAGCTAGTAAGGGGTGAAAGTTGGTTAAGTATTGGCCAAAGCCATGCGTTGATGAAGAAGTGGAAATTGAATTACTTTGAGAAATCATGCGTTGTTGAGTGAATCGCAAAGGGGTTGTGAGTTGAAGTGGTCGTCACATTGCAGGATAAATGATTATTCGCGGGGGAAAGAAATATACTTGAACTATGCGTTGAAGACGCCACCATGCGTCGAAGACAGCCATGCGCTGGAGCCACATTGCGTCCAAGACAGAATGGTCTTGATGCGATGAAGCTAGTGTGTGTAAGACTGTGTGTATGCGTCGGAGGTAGGAGGCACCGAGAAAACCATGTGCTGAGAATGGTTAATTGCTAAAGGCGCTGAAGGAGAATTCAGACATGAGTGCCCTGCGTCGAGGAGAAGATCAGCGCTAGCCTACGGATGAGTAAGTCGGCATTATCATCTTGGTACTTGTAAAGGATAAGTCGGCAGTATATATATTGGTGAGTTTAATCATTTTCAGACATTTCGAGGGCTTAAGTCAGTCCCATCTTTCAGAGAAATCACAAAGGAAAGTAGAGGAAGGTGTTCTTATAGTTTCGGGTGAAATTTCACTCGTTTTGGTGCCAAAATCATAACTGAAACAGAAGTTTGATTTGCAGACGCACAAATTGAATAGTGGTCGATGTTTAGAGTAGAACGACTCGAGGAAAACGAGTTTAAAGCTGAAATTTGGAGGTTAGTAAGTTAACACAATTTCTAACAAGTCTTATGAAGGATGGTTAGGCTGAAAGTGAAGTTAATCACATGAATCCTTAGGTAAAAGCAGCAGCTACAGAACTCCTATGTAATCTGGAGCAACGCGGAGTGATTTTAGCATAACCAGAGAACGATAAAGAGTTAGGCCTTGAAATTTTGAGGTAAGCTGTGGAACTCAATTCGTTACAAGTTTGTAGAAGGGAAGAAGTCTTAATATGAACTGAAAAATGCATTTTTTTAACAAGGCTTAAGCAAAGAGATCCAAGCTGTAGCAGTTAGCTCTGTCAAGAGAAAGATAAAGTTCAAACATTGGATTATGAGCAAGAATGAGCTATATACAAAGTGTTCTCTGAATTGGAGTTCAACAGAAGGGTAAGAAGCGGCTAGTAGTAATAGCCTTAGTGCTTAAAGCTTGAGAATGAACTAATGATAGCTGAATTGCATGCCGAGCTCTAAATATTAAGTATATGATGAGTTGTTGCTTATGTTTTGATGAATAGAAAAGAAGTGTAACAAAGGAAAATGTTTGTTTCAGGCCAAGAAGAGATAGGAAAGGCTTATAACCCATTCAAGGCCTAGAAAGAGTTGTGAGTGACACTTTTCTTACCCTAAAGCAATCTTTGTTCTATATGTTAGTTCGGTTTTCCAATGGAATACGATTTTGTGATCAAATGATTTATGAAGCATACTTTATGTTCTTAAAGTTATTGAAAAGTATGTTTATGAAATGTTATTGATGAAATATAGTTGCCCTGAGTTCTTATAAATGATTGCATACCATTTGTTTGTACAAAGTGTTACTTCTTAAAAGAAAAACGTTTAAGAGGAGGCTCAGTGCTGATGGACTTGAGCAGGCACGTGAGTTTCCCCGGGACCCAGTACTGAGGGACATGAGAAGGTACTTAGGTAACCCGCCATGTTCCTATGTGCAAATAGAGGTTATATGCTGGTGCGTTGAGTCTTGCTCCGCATCGAGCCTTATATGTTTTCGACGTTGGGGTGTTGAGTTTTGCTCCACTTCAACTAAGGGAAAAGTATTGCACTTCAACTGTTTTCTTATGATTTGTTGAAAATTCTGTATGAATTGATAAGGGCAATTAAGTTTGTTTTAACTAATGGATTTGGAAGCAATTGAATGTTTTATGTGGATGTTGAACTCAGTTTTTACCACTGATGATTTCCGAACAAAATGGTTTGTTAAAATGGTCACTCACTAGGCCTTTAGCTCATGTTTTCAATGTTTTCTTTCCCCTCCAGGTAGCAAGAACGTGCCAGGTGCTTTGCCTACTCCAACTCGCCCTGCTTAAGCTTCGAGATTCAGAAAAACCCGACTTGTGGAAGTGTTGTTGTATGTTAAACCTCTATTAGGTGGCATGTAGATATACGTGTATAATTGTAAGAGATTGAACCATGGATTGTAATAGAACATATGAATGAGTTGAAGAAGTGGTTTGACTTGTTTATACTTTCCTATAAGTGATATTTAAATGTCTTAGAATGTGAAATTTATTGTGAATAGTTTAGGATGTGTGTGAAGGGATGAATGGTATGCGTCACAAAAGGAGTGATGTATACTATCCTGACGTCCCCTTTCAGGTTAAGTAGGTGAACTTGGGAGGGGGTGTGACAAGTTGGTATCAGAGCGAAAGAGTCTTGGGAATAGGATCATGCATTATAGTGTAGGAGCATGTAATTGTCTAGCCAATAGTAACATTGTGTTATCATATAGGAAAACATGCCACCTCGAAGCAGGCGAGTTAGGCAATCAGCGATCGGAACTCCTCAGGCTACTGGAGATCGAGGGAATATGTTAGAGGGTGAATCTAGTCATCCTCGAGTTGAAGTTAATGCTGAGGAACAAATATTTACCAGAATTGCAGAGAGATTAGTTGCAGGCATAGGATCAGTACAATCAGATCTTGAAAAGAAGTGTAGCATTGAAAGATTGAAAGCCTTAGGTGCTACTACCTTTGAAGGCACTGTAGACCCTGCTGAAGCAGAGTCATGGTTAAGCTTACTGGAGAAATGCTATCGTGTAATGCGGTGCCCTGATGATAGAAAGGTAGAGTTAGCAGTATTTTTACTCCAGAAAGGGGCAGAAGATTGGTGGAAAATGGTAGAAAGCAGGAAAGAAGACATCGAAGGAATAGACTGGAACGAGTTTAAAAAAGTGTTCCAAGAAAAGTATTGTCCAAGATCGTTCGGAGATGTTAAACGGAATGAGTTTTTGAGGTTGATACAAGGATCCATGTCAGTAGCAGAATATGAGAAGAGGTATACAAAATTATCTAAATATGCCATGACGATTGTTGCAGATGAGCATGATAGATGTAAGAGGTTCGAAGAAGGGTTACGAGAGGAGATACGTACTCCTGTAACTGCTAGTACTGAATGGACAGATTTCTCCAAACTCATAGAGGCAGCTATGCGAGTTGAAAGGAGTTTAATGGAAAAGAGAATGGAACGTGAGTCAGCAAGAGGTGGACGTGCAATTCCTTCCTTCAACCCTACTTAGGGACAGTCTGGTAGAAGATTTGTACTAGGCGTAATTGGTGGAAGAAATTTCAAAGTCAGACCGAATGAGCAAGGTAAAAGTAATTCCAAGGGTGGTAATGGAGGAGGTGCACGGAGACAAGGATCGAGGAACTTTAGTGGACCAGCTCAGTCAGTGGAGGGCTCTCAAAGTGGACAACCTGGTGAGTCCACAACTAGTTCCATGAGGAAGCCGTTATGTCCTACTTGCGGGAAACACCATTGGGGACAATGTAAGGGCAATGTATGTTATCATTGTGGACAAGAAGGTCATTATAAACGAGAATGCCCCCAGTTGATGCAAGAGGTAAAAGCTGAACAGAGAACGGGTTCTAATACTGCTAATCAACCACAAAGACCTGCAGTAATTGCTGATGAAGGAGCTAGTGGATCAAGACAAAAGGGAGTCACAGGTCGCCCTAGACAGCAAGGGAAAGTCTTTGCTATGACTCAACAAGAAGCAGACGAGACTCCTAATGTTGTTACTGGTACAATTCCTATTTGTCATACTTCTGCTCATATTTTAATAGATCCTGGTGCTACTCATTCCTTTGTTGCTAAAATGTTTACTGTAAATATGGATCTTGAATTAGAATTTTTGTCTGAAGAACTGCATGTATATACTCCTGTTGGTGATGTGCTTGTGACTAATGGAATATATAGAGATTGAGAAGTTGAAATTAATGGTGTAACCATGACAGCCAACTTAATTCCCTTAGATATTCAAGAGTTTGATGTTATATTGGGAATGGATTTCCTGTCTAGATACCGAGCTACCATAGATTGCTTCCAGAAGGAAGTTGTGTTTAAAGAAGTTGAAGGAAATGAAGTTACCTTTAGAGGAGACCGGAAAATACTTCCTACTTGCGTGATATCAGCAGTTAAGGCAAGGAAGTTGTTAAGCAAGGGATGTTCAGCATACCTTGCTTATGTGATTGATACTCAGGGCAATAGGTTGAAACCAGAGGATATTCCAGTGGTCAGTGAATTCCTGGATGTGTTTCCTGAAGAACTGCCTGGTTTACCGCCTGATAGAGAGATAGAATTTTCTATTGATCTGATTCCCAGAACCGCACCAATTTCGCAAACTCCATATAGACTGGCACCGAAAGAATTGAAGGAATTAAAAGTACAGTTGCAGGAACTGATTGATAACGGGTATATACGACCCAGTGTGTCACCGTGGGGAGCACTCATATTGTTTGTTAAGAAGAAGGATGGCACACTTAGATTATGCATTGATTACCGCCAGTTGAACAAGGTAATGATACATAATAAGTATCCATTGCCTCGCATTGATGATTTATTTGATCAACTTAAAGGTGCTTCAGTGTTTTCCAAGATTGATTTACGATCTGGATATCATCAGGTAAAGATTAAAGAGATAGATATTCCAAAGACTGCTTTTAGAACGAGGTATGGACATTATGAGTTTCTAGTAATGCCTTTTGGATTGACTAATGCTCCAGCAGTATTCATGGATCTTATGAATCGGATATTCCATCCATACCTTGATCAGTTTGTGGTATTTATTGATGATATCCTGGTATATTCGGAGAACAGGGAGAAGCATATGGAACATTTCCGAATAGTATTACAGACATTGCGTGCTAAGAAGTTGTATGCTAAATTCAGTAAATGTGAATTCTGGCTGGACCGTGTTATATTTTTAGGACATGTGGTGTCAGCAAAAGGGGTAAGTGTAGATCCACAAAAGATCGAAGCGATAGTTGACTGGCAACGACCTACAAATGTAACGGAAGTTCGTAGTTTTCTGGGATTAGCAGGTTATTATCGTCGATTTGTGGAAGGAATTTCGAAAATAGCATTACCCTTATCAAGCTTGACTAAAAAGGCAACCAAATTTGAATGGACTAGTGAATGTGAACAGAGTTTTCAGAAGTTGAAGGAAAAACTAGTGACAGCCCCAGTATTGTCATGGCCTACACCAGGAATGGAGTTTGAGATTTACTGTGATGCGTCAAGCCAAGGATTAGGCTGTGTAGTTATGCAGAAATGAAAAGTGATTGCTTACGCATCGAGGCAACTGAAGAAGCATGAGAGTAACTACCCGACGCATGACTTAGAACTGGCAGCAGTCATATTAGCTCTGAAAATTTGGAGACACTATTTGTATGGGGAGAAATGTCGTATTTTAACTGATCACAAAAGCTTGAAGTATATTTTTTATCAGAAGGAATTGAACTTACGGCAGAGAAGATGGATGGAATTGATTAAAGACTATGATTGTTCGATAGAGTACCATCTTGGAAAGGCTAATGTTGTAGCCGACGCATTGAGTAGAAAGTCAAGGCAATCCAAGGCGTTATTGAGCGCTGTTAGTGCAGAATTGACAAAAGAGTTTAAACGCTCGAATGCGTCTCTATTAGTAGACGAGTTAAGAGTTTTGTTTGCACATTTCCATTTGAGACCTACTTTAATAGATTGTGGATAAACAAATGCAGGATGTTGTACTTAGGAAAATAATGGAAGAAGTGAATCTTAAGAAAAGGATGGATTTTGATGCAAGAACTGATGGAGCTTTAATAAAACAAGGAAGACTATGTGTCCCTAATTATGCGTTATTGAAGAATGCCATTCTTGAAGAAGCTCATAGTTCTGCATATGCAATGCATCCTGGTAGTACAAAAATGTACATGACTTTGAGGGAATATTACTGGTGGCCAGGTATGAAACGGGAAATTGTTGAATACGTAGCAAAATGTTTGATATGCCAGCAAGTTAAACTAGAAAGATAAAGACCTGGTGGACTTTTAAAACAGCTGCCTGTACCTGAGTGGAAATGGGAGCATATTACAATGGACTTCTTATTTGGTCTTCCAAAAACCTCTAATGGATATGATGGAATATGGGTGATAGTAGACAGACTTACTAAAACTGTACGATTCCTACCCATTAAAGAGACTTTCACCTTGTATAAACTAGCTAAACTGTATGTTGATAGAGTGGTGACTCAGTATGGAGCTCCCGTATCTATTGTTTCCGATAGGGATCCAAGGTTTACATCTAAGTTTTGGCCAAGCTTGCAGCAAGCATTGGGAACTAAACTTAAGTTTAGTACCGCTTTCCATCCCCAAACAGACGGGCAATCAGAAAGAACAATTCAAACTTTAGAGGATATGCTACGTGCCTGTGCGTTGCAGTTTAAAGGAAGCTGGGATACTCAGCTATCTTTAATGGAATTTGCTTACAATAATAGCTACCATTCTAGTATTGGAATGGCACCTTATGAGGCGTTGTATGGCAGGCGATGCAGAACTCCCATATGTTGGGGTGAAGTAGGAGAACAGAAATTGATAGGACTAGAAGTAGTCCAAATTACATCAGAAAACGTGAAATTCATAAGAGAAAAGTTAAAGACTACACAAGATCGACAAAAAAGTTATGCTGATAAGAGGCGTCGAGATTTAGAATTCCAAGTTGGTGACAAGGTTTTATTGAAGCTATCACCTTGGAAAGGAATATTAAGATTTGGAAGGAAAGGAAAATTGAGTCCAAGATATATTGGACCTTATGAAATTTTGGAACGCATAGGACCTTCAGCCTACCGGCTAGCATTACCTATGGAGTTGTCTAAGGTACATGATGTATTTCATATTTCTTTACTGAGGAAATATATTCTAGACCCCACTCATGTTCTAGAAGCTCAACCTATCCAAGTAAATGAAGATTTATCTTATGAAGAAGAACCTGTGCAAATTCTTGACCGCAAGGAACAAGTATTGAGAACAAAAACCATACCACTTGTTAAGGTTCTATGGAGAAATCATCAAATAGAGGAGGCGACATGGGAAAGTGAAGATCAAATGAAAGCTAAGTATCCTCATCTTTTCTTACAATGACCCTAGTTGAATTTCGAGGACGAAATTCTTTAAAAGGGGGTAAGGAATTGTAAGCACTGACTTGCAATATCCAGCGTTGGGGAGAGCAATGCGTTTGGGGTTATGCGTGGCTAGAAGAAAGAGTGGCCGAGAAGTAGCTAGTAAGGGGTGAAAGTTGGTTAAGTATTGGCCAAAGCCATGCGTTGATGAAGAAGTGGAAATTGAATTACTTTGAGAAATCATGCGTTGTTGAGTGAATCGCAAAGGGGTTGTGAGTTGAAGTGGTCGTCACATTGCAGGATAAATGATTATTCGCGGGGGAAAGAAATATACTTGAACTATGCGTTGAAGACGCCACCATGCGTCGAAGACAGCCATGCGCTGGAGCCACATTGCGTCCAAGACAGAATGGTCTTGATGCGATGAAGCTAGTGTGTGTAAGACTGTGTGTATGCGTCGGAGGTAGGAGGCACCGAGAAAACCATGTGCTGAGAATGGTTAATTGCTAAAGGCGCTGAAGGAGAATTCAGACATGAGTGCCCTGCGTCGAGGAGAAGATCAGCGCTAGCCTACGGATGAGTAAGTCGGCATTATCATCTTGGTACTTGTAAAGGATAAGTCGGCAGTATATATATTGGTGAGTTTAATCATTTTCAGACATTTCGAGGGCTTAAGTCAGTCCCATCTTTCAGAGAAATCACAAAGGAAAGTAGAGGAAGGTGTTCTTATAGTTTCGGGTGAAATTTCACTCGTTTTGGTGCCAAAATCATAACTGAAACAGAAGTTTGATTTGCAGACGCACAAATTGAATAGTGGTCGATGTTTAGAGTAGAACGACTCGAGGAAAACGAGTTTAAAGCTGAAATTTGGAGGTTAGTAAGTTAACACAATTTCTAACAAGTCTTATGAAGGATGGTTAGGCTGAAAGTGAAGTTAATCACATGAATCCTTAGGTAAAAGCAGCAGCTACAGAACTCCTATGTAATCTGGAGCAACGCGGAGTGATTTTAGCATAACCAGAGAACGATAAAGAGTTAGGCCTTGAAATTTTGAGGTAAGCTGTGGAACTCAATTCGTTACAAGTTTGTAGAAGGGAAGAAGTCTTAATATGAACTGAAAAATGCATTTTTTTAACAAGGCTTAAGCAAAGAGATCCAAGCTGTAGCAGTTAGCTCTGTCAAGAGAAAGATAAAGTTCAAACATTGGATTATGAGCAAGAATGAGCTATATACAAAGTGTTCTCTGAATTGGAGTTCAACAGAAGGGTAAGAAGCGGCTAGTAGTAATAGCCTTAGTGCTTAAAGCTTGAGAATGAACTAATGATAGCTGAATTGCATGCCGAGCTCTAAATATTAAGTATATGATGAGTTGTTGCTTATGTTTTGATGAATAGAAAAGAAGTGTAACAAAGGAAAATGTTTGTTTCAGGCCAAGAAGAGATAGGAAAGGCTTATAACCCATTCAAGGCCTAGAAAGAGTTGTGAGTGACACTTTTCTTACCCTAAAGCAATCTTTGTTCTATATGTTAGTTCGGTTTTCCAATGGAATACGATTTTGTGATCAAATGATTTATGAAGCATACTTTATGTTCTTAAAGTTATTGAAAAGTATGTTTATGAAATGTTATTGATGAAATATAGTTGCCCTGAGTTCTTATAAATGATTGCATACCATTTGTTTGTACAAAGTGTTACTTCTTAAAAGAAAAACGTTTAAGAGGAGGCTCAGTGCTGATGGACTTGAGCAGGCACGTGAGTTTCCCCGGGACCCAGTACTGAGGGACATGAGAAGGTACTTAGGTAACCCGCCATGTTCCTATGTGCAAATAGAGGTTATATGCTGGTGCGTTGAGTCTTGCTCCGCATCGAGCCTTATATGTTTTCGACGTTGGGGTGTTGAGTTTTGCTCCACTTCAACTAAGGGAAAAGTATTGCACTTCAACTGTTTTCTTATGATTTGTTGAAAATTCTGTATGAATTGATAAGGGCAATTAAGTTTGTTTTAACTAATGGATTTGGAAGCAATTGAATGTTTTATGTGGATGTTGAACTCAGTTTTTACCACTGATGATTTCCGAACAAAATGGTTTGTTAAAATGGTCACTCACTAGGCCTTTAGCTCATGTTTTCAATGTTTTCTTTCCCCTCCAGGTAGCAAGAACGTGCCAGGTGCTTTGCCTACTCCAACTCGCCCTGCTTAAGCTTCGAGATTCAGAAAAACCCGACTTGTGGAAGTGTTGTTGTATGTTAAACCTCTATTAGGTGGCATGTAGATATACGTGTATAATTGTAAGAGATTGAACCATGGATTGTAATAGAACATATGAATGAGTTGAAGAAGTGGTTTGACTTGTTTATACTTTCCTATAAGTGATATTTAAATGTCTTAGAATGTGAAATTTATTGTGAATAGTTTAGGATGTGTGTGAAGGGATGAATGGTATGCGTCACAAAAGGAGTGATGTATACTATCCTGACGTCCCCTTTCAGGTTAAGTAGGTGAACTTGGGAGGGGGTGTGACAAGTTGGTATCAGAGCGAAAGAGTCTTGGGAATAGGATCATGCATTATAGTGTAGGAGCATGTAATTGTCTAGCCAATAGTAACATTGTGTTATCATATAGGAAAACATGCCACCTCGAAGCAGGCGAGTTAGGCAATCAGCGATCGGAACTCCTCAGGCTACTGGAGATCGAGGGAATATGTTAGAGGGTGAATCTAGTCATCCTCGAGTTGAAGTTAATGCTGAGGAACAAATATTTACCAGAATTGCAGAGAGATTAGTTGCAGGCATAGGATCAGTACAATCAGATCTTGAAAAGAAGTGTAGCATTGAAAGATTGAAAGCCTTAGGTGCTACTACCTTTGAAGGCACTGTAGACCCTGCTGAAGCAGAGTCATGGTTAAGCTTACTGGAGAAATGCTATCGTGTAATGCGGTGCCCTGATGATAGAAAGGTAGAGTTAGCAGTATTTTTACTCCAGAAAGGGGCAGAAGATTGGTGGAAAATGGTAGAAAGCAGGAAAGAAGACATCGAAGGAATAGACTGGAACGAGTTTAAAAAAGTGTTCCAAGAAAAGTATTGTCCAAGATCGTTCGGAGATGTTAAACGGAATGAGTTTTTGAGGTTGATACAAGGATCCATGTCAGTAGCAGAATATGAGAAGAGGTATACAAAATTATCTAAATATGCCATGACGATTGTTGCAGATGAGCATGATAGATGTAAGAGGTTCGAAGAAGGGTTACGAGAGGAGATACGTACTCCTGTAACTGCTAGTACTGAATGGACAGATTTCTCCAAACTCATAGAGGCAGCTATGCGAGTTGAAAGGAGTTTAATGGAAAAGAGAATGGAACGTGAGTCAGCAAGAGGTGGACGTGCAATTCCTTCCTTCAACCCTACTTAGGGACAGTCTGGTAGAAGATTTGTACTAGGCGTAATTGGTGGAAGAAATTTCAAAGTCAGACCGAATGAGCAAGGTAAAAGTAATTCCAAGGGTGGTAATGGAGGAGGTGCACGGAGACAAGGATCGAGGAACTTTAGTGGACCAGCTCAGTCAGTGGAGGGCTCTCAAAGTGGACAACCTGGTGAGTCCACAACTAGTTCCATGAGGAAGCCGTTATGTCCTACTTGCGGGAAACACCATTGGGGACAATGTAAGGGCAATGTATGTTATCATTGTGGACAAGAAGGTCATTATAAACGAGAATGCCCCCAGTTGATGCAAGAGGTAAAAGCTGAACAGAGAACGGGTTCTAATACTGCTAATCAACCACAAAGACCTGCAGTAATTGCTGATGAAGGAGCTAGTGGATCAAGACAAAAGGGAGTCACAGGTCGCCCTAGACAGCAAGGGAAAGTCTTTGCTATGACTCAACAAGAAGCAGACGAGACTCCTAATGTTGTTACTGGTACAATTCCTATTTGTCATACTTCTGCTCATATTTTAATAGATCCTGGTGCTACTCATTCCTTTGTTGCTAAAATGTTTACTGTAAATATGGATCTTGAATTAGAATTTTTGTCTGAAGAACTGCATGTATATACTCCTGTTGGTGATGTGCTTGTGACTAATGGAATATATAGAGATTGAGAAGTTGAAATTAATGGTGTAACCATGACAGCCAACTTAATTCCCTTAGATATTCAAGAGTTTGATGTTATATTGGGAATGGATTTCCTGTCTAGATACCGAGCTACCATAGATTGCTTCCAGAAGGAAGTTGTGTTTAAAGAAGTTGAAGGAAATGAAGTTACCTTTAGAGGAGACCGGAAAATACTTCCTACTTGCGTGATATCAGCAGTTAAGGCAAGGAAGTTGTTAAGCAAGGGATGTTCAGCATACCTTGCTTATGTGATTGATACTCAGGGCAATAGGTTGAAACCAGAGGATATTCCAGTGGTCAGTGAATTCCTGGATGTGTTTCCTGAAGAACTGCCTGGTTTACCGCCTGATAGAGAGATAGAATTTTCTATTGATCTGATTCCCAGAACCGCACCAATTTCGCAAACTCCATATAGACTGGCACCGAAAGAATTGAAGGAATTAAAAGTACAGTTGCAGGAACTGATTGATAACGGGTATATACGACCCAGTGTGTCACCGTGGGGAGCACTCATATTGTTTGTTAAGAAGAAGGATGGCACACTTAGATTATGCATTGATTACCGCCAGTTGAACAAGGTAATGATACATAATAAGTATCCATTGCCTCGCATTGATGATTTATTTGATCAACTTAAAGGTGCTTCAGTGTTTTCCAAGATTGATTTACGATCTGGATATCATCAGGTAAAGATTAAAGAGATAGATATTCCAAAGACTGCTTTTAGAACGAGGTATGGACATTATGAGTTTCTAGTAATGCCTTTTGGATTGACTAATGCTCCAGCAGTATTCATGGATCTTATGAATCGGATATTCCATCCATACCTTGATCAGTTTGTGGTATTTATTGATGATATCCTGGTATATTCGGAGAACAGGGAGAAGCATATGGAACATTTCCGAATAGTATTACAGACATTGCGTGCTAAGAAGTTGTATGCTAAATTCAGTAAATGTGAATTCTGGCTGGACCGTGTTATATTTTTAGGACATGTGGTGTCAGCAAAAGGGGTAAGTGTAGATCCACAAAAGATCGAAGCGATAGTTGACTGGCAACGACCTACAAATGTAACGGAAGTTCGTAGTTTTCTGGGATTAGCAGGTTATTATCGTCGATTTGTGGAAGGAATTTCGAAAATAGCATTACCCTTATCAAGCTTGACTAAAAAGGCAACCAAATTTGAATGGACTAGTGAATGTGAACAGAGTTTTCAGAAGTTGAAGGAAAAACTAGTGACAGCCCCAGTATTGTCATGGCCTACACCAGGAATGGAGTTTGAGATTTACTGTGATGCGTCAAGCCAAGGATTAGGCTGTGTAGTTATGCAGAAATGAAAAGTGATTGCTTACGCATCGAGGCAACTGAAGAAGCATGAGAGTAACTACCCGACGCATGACTTAGAACTGGCAGCAGTCATATTAGCTCTGAAAATTTGGAGACACTATTTGTATGGGGAGAAATGTCGTATTTTAACTGATCACAAAAGCTTGAAGTATATTTTTTATCAGAAGGAATTGAACTTACGGCAGAGAAGATGGATGGAATTGATTAAAGACTATGATTGTTCGATAGAGTACCATCTTGGAAAGGCTAATGTTGTAGCCGACGCATTGAGTAGAAAGTCAAGGCAATCCAAGGCGTTATTGAGCGCTGTTAGTGCAGAATTGACAAAAGAGTTTAAACGCTCGAATGCGTCTCTATTAGTAGACGAGTTAAGAGTTTTGTTTGCACATTTCCATTTGAGACCTACTTTAATAGATTGTGGATAAACAAATGCAGGATGTTGTACTTAGGAAAATAATGGAAGAAGTGAATCTTAAGAAAAGGATGGATTTTGATGCAAGAACTGATGGAGCTTTAATAAAACAAGGAAGACTATGTGTCCCTAATTATGCGTTATTGAAGAATGCCATTCTTGAAGAAGCTCATAGTTCTGCATATGCAATGCATCCTGGTAGTACAAAAATGTACATGACTTTGAGGGAATATTACTGGTGGCCAGGTATGAAACGGGAAATTGTTGAATACGTAGCAAAATGTTTGATATGCCAGCAAGTTAAACTAGAAAGATAAAGACCTGGTGGACTTTTAAAACAGCTGCCTGTACCTGAGTGGAAATGGGAGCATATTACAATGGACTTCTTATTTGGTCTTCCAAAAACCTCTAATGGATATGATGGAATATGGGTGATAGTAGACAGACTTACTAAAACTGTACGATTCCTACCCATTAAAGAGACTTTCACCTTGTATAAACTAGCTAAACTGTATGTTGATAGAGTGGTGACTCAGTATGGAGCTCCCGTATCTATTGTTTCCGATAGGGATCCAAGGTTTACATCTAAGTTTTGGCCAAGCTTGCAGCAAGCATTGGGAACTAAACTTAAGTTTAGTACCGCTTTCCATCCCCAAACAGACGGGCAATCAGAAAGAACAATTCAAACTTTAGAGGATATGCTACGTGCCTGTGCGTTGCAGTTTAAAGGAAGCTGGGATACTCAGCTATCTTTAATGGAATTTGCTTACAATAATAGCTACCATTCTAGTATTGGAATGGCACCTTATGAGGCGTTGTATGGCAGGCGATGCAGAACTCCCATATGTTGGGGTGAAGTAGGAGAACAGAAATTGATAGGACTAGAAGTAGTCCAAATTACATCAGAAAACGTGAAATTCATAAGAGAAAAGTTAAAGACTACACAAGATCGACAAAAAAGTTATGCTGATAAGAGGCGTCGAGATTTAGAATTCCAAGTTGGTGACAAGGTTTTATTGAAGCTATCACCTTGGAAAGGAATATTAAGATTTGGAAGGAAAGGAAAATTGAGTCCAAGATATATTGGACCTTATGAAATTTTGGAACGCATAGGACCTTCAGCCTACCGGCTAGCATTACCTATGGAGTTGTCTAAGGTACATGATGTATTTCATATTTCTTTACTGAGGAAATATATTCTAGACCCCACTCATGTTCTAGAAGCTCAACCTATCCAAGTAAATGAAGATTTATCTTATGAAGAAGAACCTGTGCAAATTCTTGACCGCAAGGAACAAGTATTGAGAACAAAAACCATACCACTTGTTAAGGTTCTATGGAGAAATCATCAAATAGAGGAGGCGACATGGGAAAGTGAAGATCAAATGAAAGCTAAGTATCCTCATCTTTTCTTACAATGACCCTAGTTGAATTTCGAGGACGAAATTCTTTAAAAGGGGGTAAGGAATTGTAAGCACTGACTTGCAATATCCAGCGTTGGGGAGAGCAATGCGTTTGGGGTTATGCGTGGCTAGAAGAAAGAGTGGCCGAGAAGTAGCTAGTAAGGGGTGAAAGTTGGTTAAGTATTGGCCAAAGCCATGCGTTGATGAAGAAGTGGAAATTGAATTACTTTGAGAAATCATGCGTTGTTGAGTGAATCGCAAAGGGGTTGTGAGTTGAAGTGGTCGTCACATTGCAGGATAAATGATTATTCGCGGGGGAAAGAAATATACTTGAACTATGCGTTGAAGACGCCACCATGCGTCGAAGACAGCCATGCGCTGGAGCCACATTGCGTCCAAGACAGAATGGTCTTGATGCGATGAAGCTAGTGTGTGTAAGACTGTGTGTATGCGTCGGAGGTAGGAGGCACCGAGAAAACCATGTGCTGAGAATGGTTAATTGCTAAAGGCGCTGAAGGAGAATTCAGACATGAGTGCCCTGCGTCGAGGAGAAGATCAGCGCTAGCCTACGGATGAGTAAGTCGGCATTATCATCTTGGTACTTGTAAAGGATAAGTCGGCAGTATATATATTGGTGAGTTTAATCATTTTCAGACATTTCGAGGGCTTAAGTCAGTCCCATCTTTCAGAGAAATCACAAAGGAAAGTAGAGGAAGGTGTTCTTATAGTTTCGGGTGAAATTTCACTCGTTTTGGTGCCAAAATCATAACTGAAACAGAAGTTTGATTTGCAGACGCACAAATTGAATAGTGGTCGATGTTTAGAGTAGAACGACTCGAGGAAAACGAGTTTAAAGCTGAAATTTGGAGGTTAGTAAGTTAACACAATTTCTAACAAGTCTTATGAAGGATGGTTAGGCTGAAAGTGAAGTTAATCACATGAATCCTTAGGTAAAAGCAGCAGCTACAGAACTCCTATGTAATCTGGAGCAACGCGGAGTGATTTTAGCATAACCAGAGAACGATAAAGAGTTAGGCCTTGAAATTTTGAGGTAAGCTGTGGAACTCAATTCGTTACAAGTTTGTAGAAGGGAAGAAGTCTTAATATGAACTGAAAAATGCATTTTTTTAACAAGGCTTAAGCAAAGAGATCCAAGCTGTAGCAGTTAGCTCTGTCAAGAGAAAGATAAAGTTCAAACATTGGATTATGAGCAAGAATGAGCTATATACAAAGTGTTCTCTGAATTGGAGTTCAACAGAAGGGTAAGAAGCGGCTAGTAGTAATAGCCTTAGTGCTTAAAGCTTGAGAATGAACTAATGATAGCTGAATTGCATGCCGAGCTCTAAATATTAAGTATATGATGAGTTGTTGCTTATGTTTTGATGAATAGAAAAGAAGTGTAACAAAGGAAAATGTTTGTTTCAGGCCAAGAAGAGATAGGAAAGGCTTATAACCCATTCAAGGCCTAGAAAGAGTTGTGAGTGACACTTTTCTTACCCTAAAGCAATCTTTGTTCTATATGTTAGTTCGGTTTTCCAATGGAATACGATTTTGTGATCAAATGATTTATGAAGCATACTTTATGTTCTTAAAGTTATTGAAAAGTATGTTTATGAAATGTTATTGATGAAATATAGTTGCCCTGAGTTCTTATAAATGATTGCATACCATTTGTTTGTACAAAGTGTTACTTCTTAAAAGAAAAACGTTTAAGAGGAGGCTCAGTGCTGATGGACTTGAGCAGGCACGTGAGTTTCCCCGGGACCCAGTACTGAGGGACATGAGAAGGTACTTAGGTAACCCGCCATGTTCCTATGTGCAAATAGAGGTTATATGCTGGTGCGTTGAGTCTTGCTCCGCATCGAGCCTTATATGTTTTCGACGTTGGGGTGTTGAGTTTTGCTCCACTTCAACTAAGGGAAAAGTATTGCACTTCAACTGTTTTCTTATGATTTGTTGAAAATTCTGTATGAATTGATAAGGGCAATTAAGTTTGTTTTAACTAATGGATTTGGAAGCAATTGAATGTTTTATGTGGATGTTGAACTCAGTTTTTACCACTGATGATTTCCGAACAAAATGGTTTGTTAAAATGGTCACTCACTAGGCCTTTAGCTCATGTTTTCAATGTTTTCTTTCCCCTCCAGGTAGCAAGAACGTGCCAGGTGCTTTGCCTACTCCAACTCGCCCTGCTTAAGCTTCGAGATTCAGAAAAACCCGACTTGTGGAAGTGTTGTTGTATGTTAAACCTCTATTAGGTGGCATGTAGATATACGTGTATAATTGTAAGAGATTGAACCATGGATTGTAATAGAACATATGAATGAGTTGAAGAAGTGGTTTGACTTGTTTATACTTTCCTATAAGTGATATTTAAATGTCTTAGAATGTGAAATTTATTGTGAATAGTTTAGGATGTGTGTGAAGGGATGAATGGTATGCGTCACAAAAGGAGTGATGTATACTATCCTGACGTCCCCTTTCAGGTTAAGTAGGTGAACTTGGGAGGGGGTGTGACAAGTTGGTATCAGAGCGAAAGAGTCTTGGGAATAGGATCATGCATTATAGTGTAGGAGCATGTAATTGTCTAGCCAATAGTAACATTGTGTTATCATATAGGAAAACATGCCACCTCGAAGCAGGCGAGTTAGGCAATCAGCGATCGGAACTCCTCAGGCTACTGGAGATCGAGGGAATATGTTAGAGGGTGAATCTAGTCATCCTCGAGTTGAAGTTAATGCTGAGGAACAAATATTTACCAGAATTGCAGAGAGATTAGTTGCAGGCATAGGATCAGTACAATCAGATCTTGAAAAGAAGTGTAGCATTGAAAGATTGAAAGCCTTAGGTGCTACTACCTTTGAAGGCACTGTAGACCCTGCTGAAGCAGAGTCATGGTTAAGCTTACTGGAGAAATGCTATCGTGTAATGCGGTGCCCTGATGATAGAAAGGTAGAGTTAGCAGTATTTTTACTCCAGAAAGGGGCAGAAGATTGGTGGAAAATGGTAGAAAGCAGGAAAGAAGACATCGAAGGAATAGACTGGAACGAGTTTAAAAAAGTGTTCCAAGAAAAGTATTGTCCAAGATCGTTCGGAGATGTTAAACGGAATGAGTTTTTGAGGTTGATACAAGGATCCATGTCAGTAGCAGAATATGAGAAGAGGTATACAAAATTATCTAAATATGCCATGACGATTGTTGCAGATGAGCATGATAGATGTAAGAGGTTCGAAGAAGGGTTACGAGAGGAGATACGTACTCCTGTAACTGCTAGTACTGAATGGACAGATTTCTCCAAACTCATAGAGGCAGCTATGCGAGTTGAAAGGAGTTTAATGGAAAAGAGAATGGAACGTGAGTCAGCAAGAGGTGGACGTGCAATTCCTTCCTTCAACCCTACTTAGGGACAGTCTGGTAGAAGATTTGTACTAGGCGTAATTGGTGGAAGAAATTTCAAAGTCAGACCGAATGAGCAAGGTAAAAGTAATTCCAAGGGTGGTAATGGAGGAGGTGCACGGAGACAAGGATCGAGGAACTTTAGTGGACCAGCTCAGTCAGTGGAGGGCTCTCAAAGTGGACAACCTGGTGAGTCCACAACTAGTTCCATGAGGAAGCCGTTATGTCCTACTTGCGGGAAACACCATTGGGGACAATGTAAGGGCAATGTATGTTATCATTGTGGACAAGAAGGTCATTATAAACGAGAATGCCCCCAGTTGATGCAAGAGGTAAAAGCTGAACAGAGAACGGGTTCTAATACTGCTAATCAACCACAAAGACCTGCAGTAATTGCTGATGAAGGAGCTAGTGGATCAAGACAAAAGGGAGTCACAGGTCGCCCTAGACAGCAAGGGAAAGTCTTTGCTATGACTCAACAAGAAGCAGACGAGACTCCTAATGTTGTTACTGGTACAATTCCTATTTGTCATACTTCTGCTCATATTTTAATAGATCCTGGTGCTACTCATTCCTTTGTTGCTAAAATGTTTACTGTAAATATGGATCTTGAATTAGAATTTTTGTCTGAAGAACTGCATGTATATACTCCTGTTGGTGATGTGCTTGTGACTAATGGAATATATAGAGATTGAGAAGTTGAAATTAATGGTGTAACCATGACAGCCAACTTAATTCCCTTAGATATTCAAGAGTTTGATGTTATATTGGGAATGGATTTCCTGTCTAGATACCGAGCTACCATAGATTGCTTCCAGAAGGAAGTTGTGTTTAAAGAAGTTGAAGGAAATGAAGTTACCTTTAGAGGAGACCGGAAAATACTTCCTACTTGCGTGATATCAGCAGTTAAGGCAAGGAAGTTGTTAAGCAAGGGATGTTCAGCATACCTTGCTTATGTGATTGATACTCAGGGCAATAGGTTGAAACCAGAGGATATTCCAGTGGTCAGTGAATTCCTGGATGTGTTTCCTGAAGAACTGCCTGGTTTACCGCCTGATAGAGAGATAGAATTTTCTATTGATCTGATTCCCAGAACCGCACCAATTTCGCAAACTCCATATAGACTGGCACCGAAAGAATTGAAGGAATTAAAAGTACAGTTGCAGGAACTGATTGATAACGGGTATATACGACCCAGTGTGTCACCGTGGGGAGCACTCATATTGTTTGTTAAGAAGAAGGATGGCATACTTAGATTATGCATTGATTACCGCCAGTTGAACAAGGTAATGATACATAATAAGTATCCATTGCCTCGCATTGATGATTTATTTGATCAACTTAAAGGTGCTTCAGTGTTTTCCAAGATTGATTTACGATCTGGATATCATCAGGTAAAGATTAAAGAGATAGATATTCCAAAGACTGCTTTTAGAACGAGGTATGGACATTATGAGTTTCTAGTAATGCCTTTTGGATTGACTAATGCTCCAGCAGTATTCATGGATCTTATGAATCGGATATTCCATCCATACCTTGATCAGTTTGTGGTATTTATTGATGATATCCTGGTATATTCGGAGAACAGGGAGAAGCATATGGAACATTTCCGAATAGTATTACAGACATTGCGTGCTAAGAAGTTGTATGCTAAATTCAGTAAATGTGAATTCTGGCTGGACCGTGTTATATTTTTAGGACATGTGGTGTCAGCAAAAGGGGTAAGTGTAGATCCACAAAAGATCGAAGCGATAGTTGACTGGCAACGACCTACAAATGTAACGGAAGTTCGTAGTTTTCTGGGATTAGCAGGTTATTATCGTCGATTTGTGGAAGGAATTTCGAAAATAGCATTACCCTTATCAAGCTTGACTAAAAAGGCAACCAAATTTGAATGGACTAGTGAATGTGAACAGAGTTTTCAGAAGTTGAAGGAAAAACTAGTGACAGCCCCAGTATTGTCATGGCCTACACCAGGAATGGAGTTTGAGATTTACTGTGATGCGTCAAGCCAAGGATTAGGCTGTGTAGTTATGCAGAAATGAAAAGTGATTGCTTACGCATCGAGGCAACTGAAGAAGCATGAGAGTAACTACCCGACGCATGACTTAGAACTGGCAGCAGTCATATTAGCTCTGAAAATTTGGAGACACTATTTGTATGGGGAGAAATGTCGTATTTTAACTGATCACAAAAGCTTGAAGTATATTTTTTATCAGAAGGAATTGAACTTACGGCAGAGAAGATGGATGGAATTGATTAAAGACTATGATTGTTCGATAGAGTACCATCTTGGAAAGGCTAATGTTGTAGCCGACGCATTGAGTAGAAAGTCAAGGCAATCCAAGGCGTTATTGAGCGCTGTTAGTGCAGAATTGACAAAAGAGTTTAAACGCTCGAATGCGTCTCTATTAGTAGACGAGTTAAGAGTTTTGTTTGCACATTTCCATTTGAGACCTACTTTAATAGATTGTGGATAAACAAATGCAGGATGTTGTACTTAGGAAAATAATGGAAGAAGTGAATCTTAAGAAAAGGATGGATTTTGATGCAAGAACTGATGGAGCTTTAATAAAACAAGGAAGACTATGTGTCCCTAATTATGCGTTATTGAAGAATGCCATTCTTGAAGAAGCTCATAGTTCTGCATATGCAATGCATCCTGGTAGTACAAAAATGTACATGACTTTGAGGGAATATTACTGGTGGCCAGGTATGAAACGGGAAATTGTTGAATACGTAGCAAAATGTTTGATATGCCAGCAAGTTAAACTAGAAAGATAAAGACCTGGTGGACTTTTAAAACAGCTGCCTGTACCTGAGTGGAAATGGGAGCATATTACAATGGACTTCTTATTTGGTCTTCCAAAAACCTCTAATGGATATGATGGAATATGGGTGATAGTAGACAGACTTACTAAAACTGTACGATTCCTACCCATTAAAGAGACTTTCACCTTGTATAAACTAGCTAAACTGTATGTTGATAGAGTGGTGACTCAGTATGGAGCTCCCGTATCTATTGTTTCCGATAGGGATCCAAGGTTTACATCTAAGTTTTGGCCAAGCTTGCAGCAAGCATTGGGAACTAAACTTAAGTTTAGTACCGCTTTCCATCCCCAAACAGACGGGCAATCAGAAAGAACAATTCAAACTTTAGAGGATATGCTACGTGCCTGTGCGTTGCAGTTTAAAGGAAGCTGGGATACTCAGCTATCTTTAATGGAATTTGCTTACAATAATAGCTACCATTCTAGTATTGGAATGGCACCTTATGAGGCGTTGTATGGCAGGCGATGCAGAACTCCCATATGTTGGGGTGAAGTAGGAGAACAGAAATTGATAGGACTAGAAGTAGTCCAAATTACATCAGAAAACGTGAAATTCATAAGAGAAAAGTTAAAGACTACACAAGATCGACAAAAAAGTTATGCTGATAAGAGGCGTCGAGATTTAGAATTCCAAGTTGGTGACAAGGTTTTATTGAAGCTATCACCTTGGAAAGGAATATTAAGATTTGGAAGGAAAGGAAAATTGAGTCCAAGATATATTGGACCTTATGAAATTTTGGAACGCATAGGACCTTCAGCCTACCGGCTAGCATTACCTATGGAGTTGTCTAAGGTACATGATGTATTTCATATTTCTTTACTGAGGAAATATATTCTAGACCCCACTCATGTTCTAGAAGCTCAACCTATCCAAGTAAATGAAGATTTATCTTATGAAGAAGAACCTGTGCAAATTCTTGACCGCAAGGAACAAGTATTGAGAACAAAAACCATACCACTTGTTAAGGTTCTATGGAGAAATCATCAAATAGAGGAGGCGACATGGGAAAGTGAAGATCAAATGAAAGCTAAGTATCCTCATCTTTTCTTACAATGACCCTAGTTGAATTTCGAGGACGAAATTCTTTAAAAGGGGGTAAGGAATTGTAAGCACTGACTTGCAATATCCAGCGTTGGGGAGAGCAATGCGTTTGGGGTTATGCGTGGCTAGAAGAAAGAGTGGCCGAGAAGTAGCTAGTAAGGGGTGAAAGTTGGTTAAGTATTGGCCAAAGCCATGCGTTGATGAAGAAGTGGAAATTGAATTACTTTGAGAAATCATGCGTTGTTGAGTGAATCGCAAAGGGGTTGTGAGTTGAAGTGGTCGTCACATTGCAGGATAAATGATTATTCGCGGGGGAAAGAAATATACTTGAACTATGCGTTGAAGACGCCACCATGCGTCGAAGACAGCCATGCGCTGGAGCCACATTGCGTCCAAGACAGAATGGTCTTGATGCGATGAAGCTAGTGTGTGTAAGACTGTGTGTATGCGTCGGAGGTAGGAGGCACCGAGAAAACCATGTGCTGAGAATGGTTAATTGCTAAAGGCGCTGAAGGAGAATTCAGACATGAGTGCCCTGCGTCGAGGAGAAGATCAGCGCTAGCCTACGGATGAGTAAGTCGGCATTATCATCTTGGTACTTGTAAAGGATAAGTCGGCAGTATATATATTGGTGAGTTTAATCATTTTCAGACATTTCGAGGGCTTAAGTCAGTCCCATCTTTCAGAGAAATCACAAAGGAAAGTAGAGGAAGGTGTTCTTATAGTTTCGGGTGAAATTTCACTCGTTTTGGTGCCAAAATCATAACTGAAACAGAAGTTTGATTTGCAGACGCACAAATTGAATAGTGGTCGATGTTTAGAGTAGAACGACTCGAGGAAAACGAGTTTAAAGCTGAAATTTGGAGGTTAGTAAGTTAACACAATTTCTAACAAGTCTTATGAAGGATGGTTAGGCTGAAAGTGAAGTTAATCACATGAATCCTTAGGTAAAAGCAGCAGCTACAGAACTCCTATGTAATCTGGAGCAACGCGGAGTGATTTTAGCATAACCAGAGAACGATAAAGAGTTAGGCCTTGAAATTTTGAGGTAAGCTGTGGAACTCAATTCGTTACAAGTTTGTAGAAGGGAAGAAGTCTTAATATGAACTGAAAAATGCATTTTTTTAACAAGGCTTAAGCAAAGAGATCCAAGCTGTAGCAGTTAGCTCTGTCAAGAGAAAGATAAAGTTCAAACATTGGATTATGAGCAAGAATGAGCTATATACAAAGTGTTCTCTGAATTGGAGTTCAACAGAAGGGTAAGAAGCGGCTAGTAGTAATAGCCTTAGTGCTTAAAGCTTGAGAATGAACTAATGATAGCTGAATTGCATGCCGAGCTCTAAATATTAAGTATATGATGAGTTGTTGCTTATGTTTTGATGAATAGAAAAGAAGTGTAACAAAGGAAAATGTTTGTTTCAGGCCAAGAAGAGATAGGAAAGGCTTATAACCCATTCAAGGCCTAGAAAGAGTTGTGAGTGACACTTTTCTTACCCTAAAGCAATCTTTGTTCTATATGTTAGTTCGGTTTTCCAATGGAATACGATTTTGTGATCAAATGATTTATGAAGCATACTTTATGTTCTTAAAGTTATTGAAAAGTATGTTTATGAAATGTTATTGATGAAATATAGTTGCCCTGAGTTCTTATAAATGATTGCATACCATTTGTTTGTACAAAGTGTTACTTCTTAAAAGAAAAACGTTTAAGAGGAGGCTCAGTGCTGATGGACTTGAGCAGGCACGTGAGTTTCCCCGGGACCCAGTACTGAGGGACATGAGAAGGTACTTAGGTAACCCGCCATGTTCCTATGTGCAAATAGAGGTTATATGCTGGTGCGTTGAGTCTTGCTCCGCATCGAGCCTTATATGTTTTCGACGTTGGGGTGTTGAGTTTTGCTCCACTTCAACTAAGGAAAAAGTATTGCACTTCAATTGTTTTCTTATGATTTGTTGAAAATTCTGTATGAATTGATAAGGGCAATTAAGTTTGTTTTAACTAATGGATTTGGAAGAAATTGCATGTTTTATGTGGATGTTGAACTCAGTTTTTACCACTGATGATTTCTGAACAAAATGGTTTGTTAAAATGGTCACTCACTAGGCCTTTAGCTCATGTTTTCAATGTTTTCTTTCCCCTCCAGGTAGCAAGGACGTGCCAGGTGCTTTGCCTACTCCAACTCGCCCTGCTTAAGCTTCGAGATTCAGAAAATCCCGACTTGTGGAAGTGTTGTTGTATGTTAAACCTCTATTAGGTGGCATGTAGATATACGTGTATAATTGTAAGAGATTGAACCATGGATTGTAATAGAACATATGAATGAGTTGAAGAAGTGGTTTGACTTGTTTATACTTTCCTATAAGTGATATTTAAATGTCTTAGAATGTGAAATTTATTGTGAATAGTTCAGGATGTGTGTGAAGGGATGAATGGTATGCGTCACAAAAGGGGTGATGTATACTATCCTGACGTCCCCTTTCAGGTTAAGTAGGTGAACTTGGGAGGGGGTGTGACATTTCTTGCTTCACCTACCGCGTCCTGGTTTAAGTTGAGCTTTTCCATTGCCCACATAGCCTTGTGTTCTAATTCTAATTGAAGATGGCATGCTTTTCCAAACACCAACACATAGGGTGACATGCCGATGGGCATCTTGAACGCAGTTCTATAATCCCAGAGAGTTTCATCTAGTCTCTCCGTCCAATCTTTCCTCGAAGTACTTACGAGTTTTTCGAGGATAGATTTGATCTCCCAATTTATTATTTTGGCTTGGTCGTTCGTCTACGGATGATAAGCCGTTGCAAACCTATGCGAAGCATTAAATTTTGTTAATAAATTAGCGACAATACGGTTAATGAAATGCATACCTTCATCACTAATTATAGCCCTCGGTGTCCCGAATCGTGAGAATATTTGTTTCTTTAAGAACTTGGGCACCGTGTTTGTGTCATTCTTCGTACAAGATCCACCGAATGAGTCTTGGCTGGGCATCCTTTTTAGCCATCAAATACTTAATAGCAGAGTGATCATTATAGATAGTAACTTTTGATCTTACCAAATAAGCCCTAAATTTGTCAACTGCAAAGACTACAACTAACATTTCTTTCTCAGTAGTTGTATAGTTCTCTTGAGAATCATTTAAGGTCTTGCTGGCGTAGAAGATTAGATGCATTATTCTATCCTTTCTCTGCCCCAATACTGCTCCCACCGCATAGTTGCTTGCGTCACACATCAATTTGAATAGGAGCGACCAATCCAGTGTAACTAAAATTGGGGTTGAGATCAACGCCTGCCTCAGTGACTCAAACACGTGCTGACATGCATCATCAAAATTATAATCCTTGTTATTTTCCAGCAATGCACTTAGTGGTTTTGCAATTTTCGAAAAGCCTCGGATGAATCTTCTATAGAAACCCAGATGACCCAAGAAGCTTTGCAAAGCTTTAACATTCGTAGGGGTTGGCAATTTGGCTATCGCATCTATCTTAGCTTGATCCACTTCCAGTCCAACATTCGAGATTTTATGTCCTAACACAATGCCCTCTATGATCATAAAATGGCATTTTTCCCAGTTGAGGATCAGGTTTGTGTCTTCACATTTCTTAAGAACTTTTTCTAGGTTGGCCAGGCATTCATCATATGATTCCCTAAATACCGAGAAGTCGTCCATGAACACTTCTACTAACTGTTCCAAATATTCAGAGAAGATTGCCATCATACACCTCTGGAATGTCCCTAGTGCGTTACATAGCCCGAATGGCATGCATCTGAATGAAAGGTGTCGTATGGGCAAGTGAACGTTGCCTTCTCCTAGTCTTACCCAGCTGCTGTCGGAGATTGGATAAATGACCTCTACATCGAACCATTTGATGATTTCTTTCTTCACAACCTCTTTCATGGCTGGGTTAAGCCTGCGTTGCCTTTCCACAGAGCCTTCTTTCCCTTCTTCCAATCGAATCCTATGCATGCAATAAGAAGGGCTTATTCCTCTGATGTCCGCCAAGGTCCATCTAATAGCCTTTACATGATTTTTCAATATTTGTAGCAAAGCCTTTTCACGATCTGGGCTCAACGCAGAGGAGATAATGACTGGCAACGTGCTCTCTTCCCCCAAGTATGCGTACTTGAGATGCGTTAGCAGTGTTTTTAACTCAAGTACTGGTGGCTCTTCTAACGACGGCTTAGTCTTTGCCATGGATCGGTTACTCAGGTTTAGTTGTTCAAAAATTTTATTAGAGACTGAACTAACTTCTTCCTCTTCACCATCTTCATTTTCCTCGAGGATTTCTTCATCTTCCAACGATGCGACCATGGGTATTGCCTTCTCGTAAGTGATATCTTCGATCATCTGATAAGATTAAAATTCATCAGGATATTTCAATGCGTTAAACACATTAAATTTTACCTGTTGGTCACCCACGCGGATCGTCAATTCCCCTTTTTGGACATCAATCAGGGCGCGTCCAGTAGCTAAGAAAGGTCTTCCCCAGATGATGGGTACCTCTCTGTCGGCTTTATAGTGCAAGATTATGAAGTCAGCTGGGAAGATAAATTTATCCACTTGCACCAAGACATCCTCTATTTTGCCCTCAGGATGTTTAATAGAGCGGTCAGCGAGTTGCAATGTGACTGTAATGAGACTTGCTTCCCCTATACCTAGCTTCCTGAATATGGAAAGTGGCATTAAGTTAATGCTGGCTCCTAAGTCACATAGCGCTTGACCTACGTCCATTCCCCCTATTGAGCATGGTAATGTAAAGCTTCCTGGATCTTTCATTTTAGTAGGTATATTCTTTTTGAATAACACACTGCACTCTTGCATTAATGCTACTGTCTCAAACTCCCCGAGTCTTCTCTTCTTGTATAGTATATCCTTGAGAAATTTTACATAGTTTGGCATTTGCTCTAGGGCTTCTACCAACGGAATGTTGATGTGAAGTTGTTTGAGAACATCCAGGAACTTTATGAATTGCCCCTCATCATTTTTCTTATTTAGGCATTGAGGGAATGGTGGACGCGAAGGAGGAGTGGTATCTGTATATATCAATGCAGGTTCTACCTGCGTTGCTTTTTCTCTCCTCTCTCTATTCTCCTGCTCTTGTGATACTGTGGTAGATGGTGATTGATTGGAGTCAATACTTTGCGTTGGTTGATCTATTGTTGGAGTGTTTAGAGGTTGCAAGTTTCCTTGCGTCCCCTAATCTTGCGTTACAGTGGGAATAGTCTTCCCACTTCTCAATGTCACAGCCTGACATTGTTCTTTTCCGTTCCCTCTTTGAACTTCGGTTGCACTTGGCTATGCTCCATGCGGTCAATTCTTGAGCTCACCCGCAATTTTGCCTACTTGAATTTCTAAGTTCCTAATTGCGGTGGCTTGATTTTTGATTATCGCCTCATTTTTATTTATAAATTCTCGTAAAAGAGATTCCATGGAAGACAATGAGGATGATGCAGCCGCTTGTGGATTCCTCTGGAACTGATGATACTGGCCTTGATTTCCTTGGTTGAAACCAGGAGGGTTGCCTCTCTGCGGTTATGGCTCAGCCCCCTGCATTTGTTGTTGATTTCCACACCATCCAAAGTTAAGGTGGTTCCTCCAACTCGGATTGTACGTCTTACCATAGGGGTTAGTTTGAACAGAGCAGACTGACTGGGGGTTGTAGGGACACATGTCATACATGTGCCCCTCACCATACTGCACGCAACTTACAGACGCTGTCGAATTCACTGCGTTCATCGTGTTCATCGCAACAACTGATCCACCTTGATTATTCATGGCTATTGTCTTCAGTAAAGATATCATGTTTGCTATATGAGCTGAGAGATTGGTGGCAGCATCAATTTCAAGCATTCTAGCTTGCGTTCACCTTCTATCAGTGGACCGAGATCCATACCTGTCGTCCACCCACTCATCAGTATTCCTCGAAATTCTATGGAGAATATCTTTGGCCTACGTGTAGGTCTTGCCATTAATCCTCCTGCTGTGAAGGCGTTAGCTACTGATTGCGATGGTCTATTTAATCCTCCATAGAAGATTTCCATCTGCACACAATCAGGAATGCCATTATGCGGGCAACTCCTCACTAGCGACTTGAATCGGGTCCAAGCTTCGCTCAAAGTCTCCGAGTCCTTCTGCTCAAAGGTGATTATGTCTCGCCTCCTCCTTGCGTTTACCGTCGGAGGGAAATATTTCTGCATGAACTTTTCTACCATTTGCTTCTAAGTGGTCATCTCACCTGGTTCAAGCGAGTATGCCCATTGTCTTGCCTCATCTCTGAGAGAAAATGGGAATAATGATAGTCTGATGCCATCCTGTGGTACTCCTGCCATGGAGAATGTATTGCATATCTCCAAAAAGCTTTTCAAGTGTTTATGCGGGTCTTCTCCCATTGCACCCCCAAATTACCCTACAACTTGCAGCATTTGTAGCATCACAAGCTTCATTTCAAACCATTCATTACCTTTGAAGGTCAGTTGTAAGATTCCTAGTGAGAAATCATACAAATTTGACGATGCATACTCCCGCATAGGCCTATTTCTGTCATGCACCAACAGAATTGGGTTTCAATGCTGTTCTACGTTGGCATTTTCCCGAACTCCTTCTTGATGATGGTTTTGTTGTTCAGCCATATTCCTTTTTGATCTATGATTGGTCCTTCTTCGGTTCTGCCTTGTCCTTCGTCTGAAGGTCCTCTCAATCTCAGGGTCAATATCAACTGTTGAGCTGCTCCCGTCACTCATATACTGTTTGGAGCTTTTGGCAGAGGAGAAACTCACAATGCTCCCTTGACTGAGGAATTCCTACAACAAAAATAATCCCAAAAAAAAAAAAAAATCAATACAAAAATCCCTGGCAACGGCGCCAAAAAACTTGTTGTTAACAGATCTAAAGTCCCCGGCAACGGCACCAAAAACTTGTTGTGGTTATTTTATTCAACTTCTTATTTTGCGTTCAACATATTATGTCGTTCAACATGCTTAATACTATGCGTTACTAATCTGTCAAGTTTTCCTATCCTTCACCCAAGTATAAGCAAAGAATGAGGTTTTCTCAGTGAGTCTGAGGTCGAACACAGGGACTATGCAGATTCTATAATTAATTGGGTTATTTGAGTCATGCATTTAAATAAGGTGATGAGAAGTGATGCATTTAACTAACTACAAAGCAGTAAACCTAAGCTAATGTGGGTTGATAGAGAGGTATGCGACACAACAAAAGCAGCTATTTGAATTGTATGAATGGTAAAACGCAGGGCTAGGGTTGGTTATCATCTAAAGTCAGAAACACATAGTGAGATCTATTTCATACCAGCGACTCTTCTCCCGGTTGTCAGCCACTATGCGTTATGTGTCTATAACGCATAGGAGAGTGTTAAGTACCAAGGTTATTCCTATCCCTAGGTAACACTTCTTAGCCTTGTCAATTGAGTTTCACAATCACTTACTCTCCCGAGTAGTCTGATTATTACTACTTATATCAATTAGCTAGATGGACACAAGCATTTGATTAAAAATACAATTGACAAGATGAAATAGTCTTCTATAGTTCTTTATTTAGATGATAATGCAACCCGTTATCCTTGAGAGAGTTAGTTACTCATGATCGATAAAAAGCAAACGAAAAGTGATGAGAAATGAATAGTCATGGAAGATGTATAGGTTGATGAATAGAATAACTGCTTTAGAAAATACAATTCCTTGCTAATAGACTAAAACAAAAGTACGAAAAGAGATAGAAAGCATGGAATGGCTTCTTAATGTCTTGAGCTCGTCAGGGTGGTAGAATGAGTTCTGTTGTGAAGTGGTCAAGCAGAGGGAAGACTCTTCTTTTCCGAGCTATTTGTCTCCAGTTGTCGTTTGGAGAGAACTCTGCTGTCACTTAGGAATTCTTCCGAGAGATCCAACAACCTTTTCACCTTCAGGTTTTCCCTTTTATAGATGTCGCGTTGCAATCGCTGGCAAATCTGCATGATTGAAGGCTGGATTTCTGCCTTGCGTCCATCTCCCCTAATCGCGTGATTTTCGGTTTAATTTCAATCCACCACTCTCGCCGCATATCAATCTCCCAACAATCTGGCAAGATTCTTATCTGATTCTCCGCCGCCTTGTTGATATGCGTCCACGGATAACTTGGATTCCTGCGTTCAAGTATGTCAATGCATCCATGGTTTGCCAATGCATAGTCCTGCGCTAAGAGGTTACTTGCGTTCCAGCGTCAAAACATGCGTTTTAGGCTCAAAAAGCTTCAAAACGATCATCTTCATCAATTTACAAGCGTAGAACGCATAGGAAGATTTATCAATAGAATTTAACACCAAATACCACATGATTCTCTATTTAAACTCTATTTTTCTGAGAGAAAGACATATAATAACTTGTATTTCTACAAGTTATCAGTATGCAGTGTGGGTGGTTATATGAAATGATGTTTTCAGTGTAAGCCCTAACTTGTAAGGCATGCTTAGCCTTAGGGAAAAGCAAGCTAAGGAGAAGTCTATGTGTTATGCATTGAAAAGAGGAGTGGTGGCCAAGAGTGAAAGAGCAGAAATGGTTAAGTGTTGGCCACGGCTATGCGTTGTTGAGGTAGAAGAGTTGTTATGTTTTGTTAAAGCTACTATGCGTTGAAGGTGTAACCATGAAAAGTTGCTATGCGTTGAGGGTGTCACCATGCGTTGAAGGTGTCACGTGTTGGAAGGGAAGTTGGAACTTGGCGGGGGAAAAATTTATACTTGACCTACCATGCGTTGGTGTGTTACTGTGGGCGTCTGAGGTAGGATGCGTCGAGCGTGCTATGCGTTGGTGTGTTGCTGTGGGCGTTTGAGGTAGGATGCGTCGAGCGTGCTATGCATTGGTGTGTTACTATGGGCGTCTGAGGTAGGATGCGTTGAGCGTGCTATGCATTGGTGTGTTGGTGAAAAATCTGTGCCGGCCAACTTATTTTAAAAAGTAATGGAAGTAGAGGTTAAGTCGGCAGCATATATATAGGAGTGGACCAAATATTTAATCATTTTAGACACTTTCCAGAGCTCGAGTCGGTTCCATTTTTCAGATAATCAACAAGGGAAGATAGAAGAAGGTGTTCATGTCGAATTCAAGTGAAATTCTATTCGTTTTGATGGTATAACTTAAGCTGGAATAGGAAGTTTGATTGTGGTCATAAAGTCTGAGCATGGTCTAGTCATTGGAGAAGTGCGAGCGGAGGAAGTGGAATATAGGGCTGAAATTTTGAGGTTAGTAAGTTAACTCAATTCCTAACAATTTTTATGAAGAATGTTTGAGTTAAATTTAAAGGGAAACATGTAAAAAATTGTAGGTGGAAGTGATTGCTATTGATTTGCTGGGTAATTGAGAGCAACCGGGGGTTATTTGTAGAATATCTTTCAAAAGGAGAAGGATCATGCTCTGAAATTTCGACAGTGAGAGAACTTACTCCTTTACAAGTTTATAGAAGGGAAGAAGTTCTGAATTTAGCTGGAAATGCGATTTTTATCAGGTAGAAGTGGGAACAAAAAGGAAAGGAAGGAACTCTGCTATCAAGTGTCGCTGAGTAAATAAAGTATAAGTAGCGAGACGAGTGTCGCTGGAACGAAGGGGGTTTTCCGTCTCACAAATCTCATTGGGTTTCGCTAAGTCTCATTCCTCTGATAAATCTCGCTAGTCTCACTTATCCGGGTGTCGCTAGTGTCGTGACCTATTGGGTATTTTCTCTGGTAATCTCGCTACGAATGTGAAATCTCATTGGTAATTTCGCTAGTGACACAAAATCTTGCTTATTATGTTTACTTTGGGAAAAAGGGGAGTCTCGGTGATCAATCATGATTTGAGTTAATTATGCATACTTAATAATTAAGTAAAGGAAGTTTAAGGAAAGCGTAACGTGAGGAATGTATATTTACAGGCCAAGAAGAGCTTAGAAAGGCATATAATCCGCTCAAGGCCTAAGGACAAGTTGTGAGTGTCACACCCCCTCTCTGATTACCTACTTAACCTGAAAGGAGATGTGAAGACAATATACATCACCCCTCTTGTGACGCATATTGCCCCATCTTACATAACTTCCTGCACAAACATTGCCATATGTATACATTCATAGAATTCAGCCATAGTAACGCACGATTATAATATAATAATCCATTCCTGTACACAGTACACTTTTATAACATATTCTCTCATAACCCACTTATAAACAACTAAATCTACATGCCACCAGCGTTAAGTTATTTACACGTACAACAACGAGAAAATAAACTGTTTTTGGAAACTCGAAGCTTAAGCAGGGCGAGTTGGAGTAGGCAATGCACCAGGAACGTCCTTGCTACCTGGGAGGAAAAGAAAACATGGAAAACGTGAGCTAAAAGCCCCGTCAGTGACTAATTTTGTAAAACTATCTTTTGTTCGAAAACAGGCATGTTAAAAATCATAATAACGCCATAAACGTAAACGTGATTCAAATAATCATCTCTGTAAAATCATATTTTCAACAACGTAAACAAATCACATATGTTCATGCCAAAATCATCGTATACGAAAAACAGTTCGTTCTCAAAACTTTCTCTTAGTCAGGGCAGAGCAAGACTCAACGCACCTGACGTCGAAAACATCCTTAGTTAAGGCAGAGTAAAACTCAACGCACTCAATGTCGATAACAATCCTTAGTTGGGGTGGAGCAAGACTCAACACACCCAACGTCACAACCTCTATGTGCACATAGGAATATGGCGGGTTGCCCAAGTACCTTCTACGAGTCCTTCAGTACTGGGTCCTGGGGAAACTCACATGCCTTCTCATGTCCTTCAGCATTGAGGCTCCTCTAAAACATTTTAGAAACCAGTATTATACGTAAACAGTTCACATGAAAATCTTTAATGAAAATCAAGTATATCACAATAAACAACATTTCAAGACATGTCATTCAACATCTTATAGAAAACGGATAAAACATGCCTTGTGAACAATATCATCAAACATCATGCTTTTCAAGAAAACAGTTCATCTCAAAGCCATATCTCATAAGAAAAACCAAACTAAACATTTTCAATAAATTCGTTTTCAAAGAAAGAAAAGTGTCACTCACAACTTGTCCTTAGGCCCTGAGCGGATTATATGCCTTTCCGAGCTCTTCTTGGCCTGTAAATACACATTCCTCACGTTTTGTTTTCCGTAAACTTCCTTTACATGATCATTAAACGTGCATACTTAAACTCTAATCATGATTCACCACCGAGACTCCCTTTCTTTTCCTAAAATACACATAATAAGCAGATTCTATGTCACTAGCAAGATTAACAACGAGATTTCACCTTACTAGCGAGTTTACTAACGAAATTACACAACAGGTCACGGCACTAGCGACACCAGCATAAGCGATACCAGTGAGACTACCTGAGGAGCGATACTGAGCGAGAGCCAGCGAGATTTGTGAGAGAAAATCCTCCTTTACACGACCAGCGAGACCAGTGTCGCTACTCACGCTCCAATTCTCAGCGTTACCTGCTTCCAAACGACACCCGACAGCAGAGTTTCTTCCTTTCCTGTTTGTTCTCACTTCTGTCAATTCACAGTTATATTTCCAGCCAGATTTGGAACTTCTTTTCTTCTACAAACTTGTAGCAAAACATGTTTTCTAGCTTACCTCAAAATTTCATGGCTTAACTCGTCCTAGTTCGTCAGATATTGCAAGTTTTCTCGGTGCTACTTCAGATTTCAAAGAAATTTCGTATCAGTAACTTCCAGCTAAAAGTTTACATGTTTCTAATCCATTTCAACTCAAGCATCCTTCATAAAAGTTGTTCAACATTGAGTTAACTTACTAACTTTAAAATTTCAGCCCAAAATTCAATCTCTTCAGCTCGATATTCCCCAAACACCAAACCTGGTTCGAGCTATGTGACAGTAGATCTAAAGCTTCTGTTTCAGCTTCAATTTTACCATGAAATCTTCCAAAACCTTGCATGAAATTGCCCTAGAACTCTTCTTCAACCTCTCCACGACGTGCAGCTGAAAAATAGCATAGAATTGAGTTTGGAAATGAGTAGAAAGAAGTCGGCAAACTTTTCCTTTCAACTAAAAGCTAAGACCGACTTTCATCCTTATCTTCTCTTTTTCTTTTTCTTTTTCTTCTCTTTTCTTTTTTCTACTTCCTTTTTCTTTTTTGTCTTCTTCCCTTTTTAGTTTTCCTCTTCTTCTTCTTTTTTTTTTTAATTTACAATATGAGATTGTTAATACTAATTCGCCTAAAGCTTTTGAACGTGCTTACCAATTAGGTGCTACAGTGAGTGACACCTTTCTTTCTTTGAAAATGATTTTATTGAAAATGTTCAGTTCGGTGTTCTTATGAGATATGGCTTTGAGATAAATTGTTTTCTTGTAAACCATGATGTTTGATTATATTGTTCACAAGGCATGTTTTATCTGTTTTCAAAAAATATTGAAAGGCATGTTGTGAAATGTTGTTTTATTGTGAAATATCTGATTTTTCATGAAAGATTTTCATGTGAATTATTTATGTAAAATATTGGCTTCTAAAATGTTTTAGAGGAGGCTCACTGCTGAAGGACTGAGAAGGCATGTGAGTTTCCTCGGGACCCAGTACTAAAGGGCATGTAGAAGGTACTTGGGCAACCCGCGATATTCCTATGTGCACATAGATGTTGGTATTGCCGGTGCGTTGAGTTTTGCTCCACATCGAGCCATTATTTTGACAATGCTGGTGTATTGAGTTTTGCCCCACATCGAGCCATGGTTTTTGACATTGGGTGCGTTGAGTCTGGCTCCGCCTCAACTAAGGAAAAAATTTTTAAGAACGAACTGATTTCGTGTACGACCATTCTGGCATGAACATATGTGATTTGGTTACGTTGTTGGAAATTATAATTTTACGGAAATGATGATTTGAATCATATTTTACGTATATTGTGTTAGATTGTAACATGTCTGTTTTCGAACAAAAGATGGTTTTACAAAATTAGTCACTCATGGGGCTTTTAGCTCACGCTTTCCATGTTTTCTTTTCCTCCTTGGTAGCGAGGACGTTCCCGGTGCTTAGCCTACTCCAGCTCGCCTTGCCTAAGCTTCGAGTTTTCAGAAATTAGTCACATTTGAAGAGTTGTATGTGTATATAACCTTAAACAGGTGGCATGTAGACCTAATTGTACATATGTTGGGATGTGAGATAGGATGTTGTATAAGTATATTGTGGATAAGTTGAAAGTTTAATTATATAAATATAAGTACTTATAGTTCTGGTTGTATGAAGAGATATATATGTTATGAATTGTCAAGATTATCAGGTACAAGTGGACAGCATACATCACATGAGGGGTGATGTTTACTATCTTCACATCTCCTCTCGAGTTGAGTAGGGTAATCGGGGAGGAGGTGTGATATTCAACATGTTAGACATATATGGATGGGCAGTGAACCTCACAAAAGGGGTGAAGTTTGCTGTCCTCACATCTTCTTTCACGTTAAAGAGTGTAACCTGAGAGAGGGAGTGACAACCAAATATACTCAACTTAATCCTTTTCTAAGTTAAAGTTTCAAAATTAGAGTGACTACGTGCTTAAGAATATGGGAGACTTTAAGAGGGACTTAAATAGATCAAAACTCAAGATAATGTTGTCACATTTCTACAATAAGTCATCCATTATGCATATTTAAGTCTCATCCTAGCCAATCAACATAGAAAACACACAATTGTAAAACATTCCCATCACCTTTTAAAGCTTAAATCGAAAATATTTCAAATTTTTCTAAAATTTAATTAACATGCATATAATCATTGAAAAAAATTAGCATGCATAGTAGGATAAGAAAAAAACAAACATAAGTACACAGTACGCCTCCCAGCCCAAACTTAAAATGATGTATTGTCTCCAATGCATGAAAAAGAAAAGCACAGTCACTAATAAATAGTGATACAAGTCAGGGAGTGTACGGGAGTCCACCAAAAGGCTTGGCGGAATGAGTACTTTATGTTGCTAAAGAAATTCTGCAAGAGAGACTAGACAAATATTAGGAATGTGATGGAAGCCAACCTACTAAAGGAAGAAAATTACAAAGAAAGGAAATAATTGAAAAACAATTAAGCAAGTAAAACTTTGGTTGCCTCCTAAAAAGCATTGGGTTTAACGTCTTTCAAGCTCGACAACAAAGGAGATTCTTTATCAAGGCACATAAAAATTCTCCATTTTTAGGGGCCCTTCTTGCTTGAATCAATGTATCCTACAACGTCTTATAGGCTTACTGTTTTTTTGTGGGCTTCTGAAAGCGAAGAAATAATTTTGTTATTTTTTATCTATCAATTCTAATGAATATTAAATAACAAAACCGTTCTTTGGATCCCCGGCAATGGCGCCAAAAACTTGATGCGCACTTTGAGTGTTAACCACAAGTGTAGGGGTCAAGTTCTAATAAAAGACGGTGAAGTTCGAATATTGTTCCACTAGAGATCCAATTGTGAAGGTTTAAGTTACTTAGCTATTCTAGAGTTGAATCAATTTGATTTGAGGATTAGAATTAATATTGTTAATTATGGAAAATATAAACCAAATAAGGAAAGTAATAAAGTGAGAAACACAAGAGTCAAAGAGAGTTCTAGGTAATGAATCCTTGTTTATTTCATCATGCAATATTATAGATTTCATAGATTTTATTGTCATTCATATGCCTAAGTCTAGAAACTTAATTCCAAGTTATTTTCTCTCAAAAACAACTCTTTCTCATGCAACTCGATTGATTACTAATCTCTTGAAACCAATACAAATTACATGACATTAAGAAGTCTTTAGCAACTTTTATTGTCAACTTAACTACTCTCGTGATAGATTAACAACAATTCATTATTATAGATCAAGTTAAACATGCAATCTCTCAATCATACATCTAACCTAACATGTGAAGATGGTCAATCCACAAGAATAAAACATAATAACAATGAAAAGCATAATCATTCCAACAAAACCATGAAAGTCTACAAGATCAACATGAATTCATAAACAATTCATCAAAACCCTAAAACTAAAGAGTTTAGTCACTCATAGCTTGAAGCAACATATTTAAACAAAATAAACAAAGAAAGAGTTTAAAGAAAGGGAAACTTTACTAAAAATAGGCTCTTGATTGAGGTAGCACCGTCACGATCTCTTTGGCTCTCACGTCAGAATTCGAAGGGCACCACGACTATCTCGAACTCTTTTCCTCTTCCTTGCAACTAACTCACTCTTTGAACTCTTTTATGAACTCTCACTCAATTCTCTCTGATGCGCACTTTAAGTGTTAACCGCAAGTGTACGGATCAAGTTATAATATAAGATGGTTAAGTCCGAATATAGTTCCACTGGAGATCCAATTGTGAAGGTTTAAGTTACTTAGCTATTCTAGAGTTCAATCAATTTTATTTAAGGATTGAAATTGAAAATTATGAGTTATGGAAAATATAAATCAAATAAGGAAGGTATTAAAGTGAGAAACACAAGAGTCAAAGAGAGTTCTAGGTAATGAATCCTTGTTTATTTCATCATGCAATATTATAGATTTCATGGATTTTATTGTCATTCATATGCCTAAGTCTAGAAACTTAATTCCAAGTTATTTTCTCTCAAAAACAACCTTTCTCATGCAACTCGATTGATTATTAATCTCTTAAAACCAATACAAAATTACATTACATTAAAAATAGTCTTTAGCAACTTTTATTTTCAACCTGACTACTCTCGTGATAGATTAACAACAATTCATTGTTATGGATCAAGTTAAACATACAATCTCTCAATCATACATCTAACCTAACATGTGAAGATGGTCAATCCACAAAAATTAAACACAATAACAATAAAAAGCATAATCATTCCAACAAAACCATGAACGTCTACAAGATCAACATAAATTCATAAACAAATCATCACAACCCTAAAACTAAAGAGTTTAGCCACTCATAGCTTGAAGCAACATGTTTGAACAAAATAAACAAAGCAATAGTGTAAAGAAAGGGAAACTCTATTGAAAAGAGGCTCTTGATTGAGGTAGCACCGTCACGATCTCCTTGGCTCTCACGTCGGAATTCGAAGGGCACCACGACTATCTGGAACTGTTTTCCTCTTCCTTGCAACTAACGCACTCTTTGAACTCTCACTCAATTCTCTCCTTTTTGTGCCTCTTTAGATCTGTAACTTCCTTGATTTGATTTTTGATGCTTAGGGCTGTTGGAAACCCCTAAATTTATAGAGTTTGGCAGCCCAAAAACTTACCAAAAATAACAATTTTCATTCATGGAAAACTAGCGCCGCGGTGCTGGCGACACTGTTGGAGAGCGCCGCGGCGCTAGGTCTGCGTCCAGACAAACTTGCTCTCCGGTTTTAGCGTTGCGGCAGCGCCATCCAAGTGCCAAGACGCTGCTCCAATTTGTGCCATTTTGAGTTTTTCAGCTCTTTTTCGCGGTATTCTTACTCGGTTTTGATCTTCTAGTCTTTTCTTCTAATTTTCCTCATTTTAACCTTAAAATCACTAGCAAACAAGTGAAATCTAATATAAACTCCCTTAATTTGAGAGAATAGAAAGCACTTTTTGAGTGCTTATCAACACCCCAAACTTAGAGATTTGCTACTCCCGAGCAAAGAATAAAATCAAATAATAGGGAGTTTAGTGAAGAAGTGTGCAATTGACTCATGTCTCAGAGAATAGCATTTAGAGCTTAAGTAGAAACATGCAAGCATATCTATATTGTTATAATCATTCAAGGCCAAATCTTGCTATCTCCCATGTGTGTGTGTGCAAGCCTCCTTCAATTTAAAATACTAGAACTCAAATTAGGACTTAAGAAAGTTTCTTTAGTTTTCCCCTTACTTTAGCTCATGCACCAATCTTCAAGCTTTCATACATTTCAAGTGAGTAATATGTCCACTAAGGTGCCTTTCACTTTTTTTATTTTTTTCATGGGCCCAAACTTGCATTCTTTTACCTAGAGGCACTAGCTTTCACACATTCACTGTAGGGACTCGTACCTAGTCAATTCCCAAGTGTCCTTACTGATCACAGCAAAAGCAGCTCTTTTTACCCCTATGCATGCATACTCATTACAAGTTTAACATTTAAAAATATAGACAAATAAAGCTCATACATTTTGTGTACACTTTTTCTTTTCTCAAGGAATGTATACTCTTTTCTTTTTCCTTAGTCTAAGATTACAAGCTATCATGCATTTCCACTCTTTAACCGGTGGGGCCTTTCGGAGTGACAACCAAATACACTCAACTTAATCCTATTTTCAGTTAAAGATTCTGATTTGAAGTGGCTACGTGCTCAAGAATATGAGAGCTTTAAGAGGGATTTAAATGAATTTAACTCAAGATAGTACTATTCTATTTCCATAATAAGTCATCTATCATGCAAATTCGCATCTCATCATGGGCAATCAACATCAAGGCACACAACCCTAAACAACATTCCCATTAACTTTGAAAGCTCCAAAATTTTCAAATTTTTTCAAAAATTGACATGCATATGATCATTAAAACCTTCACGAAGATGCATAGCAGGATAAGAAAACACACAAAAGTATGAAAGACACCTCCCACCCCAATCTTGGAATCATGCATTGTCCCCAATGCATAAGAGCATCTAACAAAGAAAGAACGAGCCTAGGAGCAAGCGGGAAGCCACCAAACAGGCTTGGTGTAAGGAATACTTTGTGTGATGAACCAAGTTCCTGAGAGATAAAGCATATGAGTGACTCCAAGATTTATTGAAAATAAAATAAAAAGAAAAGTAAAGAAAGCAATAAAATTGGGTTGTCTCCCAATAAGCGCTTGGTTTAACGTCTTCTAGCTAGACGAGGCTCGCGAATCACGGCGGATCCCAAGGTGGTTTCTTCCTTTCATGCTTCGGATCACCTACAACTTTTAGTATCCGCCCACATTGACACTCACAAACATATTCATTAGCATTTAGTGAGTTAGTCAATAATTCATTATCAAATTGGACATCATTTTTACTAATGTAGTCAAGATTTATTAAGGAGTCATTATTCTTAGATTTTAACGGACTCACTGTTGTTGGATTTTGTATGTGTGTAAATTGTCCTAACGCAAAGTGTTAAATGATGTCTTTATACGTTCAACATGTCGTGCTTTGAGCATGCTATGCGTCTTACTACTATGCATTGGTGATCTGTCAAGTTTCCCTATCATTTACCCAAGTATAAGCAAAGGAGTAGGTTTTCTTGGTGAGTCCGAGGTCGAACACAAGGATTATGTTGATTCAATATTTATGTGAATTACATGCGTTGCAGTGGTAACCAAGAAATAATAGGGAGAGTGTTTGTTTCTGATCTAAAGAAAGCGATAATATGTACACTAGACTAAATGTGGAAGATGGAAAGGCATGCGACACAGCAAGTTCAGCTAAAGATGTGTGTGAATGGATAAAGAAAGGGTTCGGGTTGATTAACATCTAACATCGGAAACGCACAGTAGTATTCTATTCATACTTGCGACTCTTCTCCCGGTTGTCAGCCGCTATGCATTATATGTCTATAACGCATAGGAGAGTGCTAAGAACCAAGGTTATCCCCATAGACAGGCAATACTACTTGGCCCTTGTCAATTGAGTTCCACAATCGCTTACACTCTCGATCAGTTTGATTATTACTACTTATATCGATTTGTCAGATGGACATAAGCATCGGATTAAGCTCGCAATTGACAAGATAAAATAGTTACATTGTGGTTCCTAGTTAGATGCTAACGCAACCTTAGACCCTAGAGTGATTAGTTACTCATGGTTTGAAAGTAAAAAGTGGAAAGTTTAGAGAAATGAGTAGACATGGAAGATAATTATATTGATGAAACGAAATACAACTTTAGATGAGCTCAATGTCTTGACACAAATCTAAAATCAAGATAGAACAATAAGAAAGAAAGCAGGGAAAGGCGTCAATGTCTTGAGTCGCCTGGATGGAAGTGTGAGGCTATGCTATGAAGTGGTCCAGCGGAGGGAAGACTCTTCTCTCTCGAGCTATTCATCTCCGGTTGAAGTCTAGAGAGGACTCTGCTGTCACTTATGGAGTTCTTCTGAGAATCAACAACCCTTTCTCATCTTACGGAGCTGCCCTTTTATAGATGATACATTCGCAATTAATGGCAAATCTGCTTGATTGGCGGTGAGATTGATACTGTACGTCCATCTCACCTGATTGCGTGATTCGCGGGTCAATTAAGATCCACCACTTTGGCCACAAATCATGTTCGTCAATCATCCGTCAATCTCTCAAGATTTTGCTTTGATTCTCAGCGCCTTGCATTAATGGTCGTCTATGCGTCCATGAATAGTTTGGCCGATGTCAATGCGGCGTAGGTTGCTAACGCGTAGTCTTGCGTTGAGAAGTCATCAACGCATCATTTGCATTCCTGCGTTAAAACATGCGTTTTAGGCTAAAAAAGTGGTAAAATCATTTATCTTCATAAAAATACAAGAGTATAACGCAAAGGAAGATTTATTAGTAAAAATCACATACACTGCCGCATGCTTCTCTATTTAATCTCTATTTATCAAAGAAAAAGGCTATTATAACTTGTATTTCTACAAGTTATCACATCCCCAAACTTAGATAAATGCTTGTCTTCAAGCATAACTTCTTTCTAAGAAACTTACAATTATTCTAAACATTTTCTCAACGCATTGACTAGTCTCTCAGAATGCTATACTCAATCAGCTACCCGTCAGTTATAGTACCTATCTACCTCCATATTCTTTTCTTTAGGACGAGTCTAGTTTGTATGTGGCAAGCTTTCTTTTCAAAATTCTTTAACTCATTATTCACAAAATTTTTGTTTCTTCTTTTGAACACTGAGTCTGAAAAGATGAAGATATAAAGTTCCTTTTTCTTTCTTGTTTTCTTATATATATATATATATATTAAGCATGCGTCGAGTAGGGTTACCCACCTTCGTTCTGACATACCAACTATGGGGTGCATGGGGCAGCCAACTACGAGCAAGTGTCCTTCTCGACTAAACTCTTATCTAAGTTCAGTTTCCTCACTAGACATTGGAGTTTGTTATTTTATCTATGCGTTGCTGATTATGATTACCCACCTTCATTTTGACACACCAACTATGGGGTGCATGGAGGCGGCCAACTATGAGTAGGCGTCGTTTTCAGCTAAACTCTTAACAAGATAAATATGTTAGTCTTGCCAGCGGAGTTTTGCGTTTAAAAGAATTTTTTTTTAGACATGTTTGAAATAAGTTCCTCATATTTTTATCTTTGACAAATCAAACCTCTTTCACCCCCAAACTTGAGAGTAGCAAGGTCCTCATTGCTTAAATTGTAAACAAAGATTAAGTTGCAAAATTTTGTAAAAGAGGTTTGAATTGGCCACTTGCATACATGCAAAATAGGTTTGCGTTTCTAAGGAATAGTATGCAGATGCATTGAAAGTAATCTAACTTAAAGAGTGTACAAAAAGTGTAAGCATGATTATCCTCATAGTGACTAATTTTTTTCAACGCAAAGATAAAAGTTGGAAATAATTATATATGTACTTAGAGTGAATTTCAGCAAGGGACCATGCAAAAGAAGTAATTAGAAATTCCATGCGGCGAAGAAATTTTTCATTCTATTTATTGAATAGTCCACAACGCATACAATTGGAGATGAAGATAATGCAATAAAAGTTCTAAAGAAGATACAACTCTTAACTACACCCCTAAATTTTTAACCATCTGCCTTGTCTTTGTCAGGTCTGGGTTTCTGCTCAGGTGCAGGGCGCTGCGGTATTGGGAAGACAAGCATCTGTTGTAGGTGTTCAGGAATGTTAGGGAGCGGGACTTCCGGTCGAATCGAGAACAGTTGATGAATGTAATTCAGTGTAAAGTGAAACTGCTCCGTCTGCTGGCGTTCTAACATATTCAATGAGTGCATCACTGGACGCAAGATTGATTGTTGCAGATATGTTTGCACTGTTTCCCACTCTAGATCAAGTTGGGCTTCTTGCGGTTGTGGTTGCGTTGGAGGTTGAGGCAGGTTTGCCTGAGGGCGAGAGGTTGATGGAGTTTCATCAAACGCAGGGGATGATGGACGCATAAAAGTCGCGCCAAAATCCCCATAGTGTGAGTCATCAACTCTTATTGAGGAGATTGGGGAAGAGGGTTTTGCTGAAGGTTGAAGTTTAGAAGGTTTTGGGCGATGCGTTTTAGGAGGAGGTGGAGGTGGAGTTGGTTCTCTTCTGGTTGTTGGAAGTGGGGGTGAAGGGCTTGAGGTTGGGGAAGGTCTAATGGTGGCATCAGGACTTGCCACAGCCTTGCGTTTCAGCTTGGACGGCTTCCTCTTCTTCTGCGGTTGCAGCTTTGGAGGCAGAATGGGTTGATGAGGTCTTTTAATGGCCTTAGCAGGCTCTGGCAGATATTATGATCCTCTCATCAACCGACGCAGAGTTTTGTGGGCGATTACGCCACTGACTTCAATCATCTTCTCTGCATCTAACATTTCCATTGGGCCTCCGATGGAAGCATTGGCGTACAAATTCATGATAAGAGTGGGGAAAAAGAGTTGGCCCCTTGGCTTGTTGAACACACCTCTTATCTGGGCCGCGATTATGCGTCTAACATCCAGGGTGATGCGACGCAAAATGCAATAAGCTGCCATCACTCGATCCCTTGATACTGTCTTGTCATGCGTTGTAGGTATCAGCCGCTTCTTCACCAAGTATACCCACAGGTTTGCCTGTGGTCTTAGGCTGCTAGCGAATAGCGTTTTGATACCTGTGGGTGAAACATCCCACTTAGCCTCAGGCTTTGCCAATACCCGGATTGCGTCCTCCATTAACTCCGTTGGAGTTGATTCTATAATCTTGTTTCCTTCTGCATCCGGGTTGTCCCTCAACTGATAGATTACATTTATTTACCTTGCGTTGAACGGGACTTCAGTTTCATCCACCACCACCACATCTTCCTCTTCATCTATGCGTCCATTATAAAAACTTCGGACTACGTCAGGTTGGACCCAAAAGGTGCTGGAACAGAAGTTTCTCCAGCCGTGGTGGTCAATAATTTCGATGATGTATGGCAGCAATGGGGCTTCTTCAGGGAAAAATTCCACCTCAATCATCAAATCAGGGAACGCCCTGCGTCTCCATTTTCCTTCCTTCTTTTGTGGCGATGCATCAGCCACCTTAGCTTTTCCTTTGGCCTTAGCGGGAATTTCGTCGACAGTTCTCTTTTTGCTCTCGGCCACTTCAACTAGTGATTCAGTCACCTTCTCTTTCCCTTTGCGTTTCTCATTATGCATGCTTGGGAGTTTGGTGACTGACACCTCTTTTTCTTTCTTCTTCTTCTTCTTGTTCCTCTCTCGCATCCTCCCCGATGCGTTCCTTCCTTGTAGGCGAGTGATGCCTACTTCTCTTCATCTTTTTCTTCGTTTCTTCCCCCTCTTCTTGGGCTTTTATTCTAGCAGCCAGCTCCTCATCCTCTTCAATTTGTAGTTCTTTCTCAAGCTCCTCGGCTGCTTTTTCTATTCTTTCTTCTTCCCCCATTTCCTCTTCAAATGCCAATGCAGCTTCTTCTATTTAAGAATCAGGAAGGCCTTGCGTCTCCCCTTCTTCTTGAGGCCGCACTTTCTTGCGTGCCTTTTTGTCGGACAATACGTCCTTGGCAATTTTCTCAGCTCCTTTTCTTAGGACCCTGAGCTCTTTCCTCAACTTGGCCCTCTTCTTCTTCATCTTTGCTGCCAGCCTATCGAAGGATGTTGCCGTAATTGGGGACTCAGGACCGTCTCCTTGCTCTGTGGTTTTTGGATCTTCATCCTTGGCAGTTTCTTCTAATACCCTTCTTTTCTTTCGTATCGGGGGTACCACTTCTTCTTCCTCTTCCCTTCTTCTCTTGGTCTCTGTGGCCATCACAACTTTTTTGATGGGTCCTTCATTGGAGTCTAAGGTCATCTCCTCAAGACTGATGGAGGCAGGGACTAACCCATGCATTTCAATAGGCTCGCCTACGACCTCCTTGCTGTAGGCGGCTTCTCCTTCCTTATTAACCCCGGTCTCGTCACCCTCCCAAGTCTCTTTTGGTTGACTCTGGTCCTCTTTTATCGGGGAGGGTGATTCCCATCTTGAGTCTGAAACGGTTGCGTCAATTGGGTCACGCAATCCGCTCAGGATTTCGGCTATCCATGCTTTTGGGGAACGTGCGGAATTCACTTCCCCCTCTTTGATAGCCACCTCTTCTTCTACTTCTCTTCCCATCTCTTCAGTTTCTCTTGTGCTGGGCGGACGAGGTGAGGGTGAAGGCTGGTTGACCTCCCCATCATCCTCCCGATTCTTTGCTTGCTTCTCCTCTTGAGCGATTCTCTCCAGAATGTCGCCAAATACCTCTCTCTCTTCTCTTCGGCGTACTTCGCTGCTTCCGTACAGTGTACTGGCTTCATCTCGAACCGTTCTAGGACTTGGTTGCTCTGCCTCGAAGTTTTTCGTGCTTAACCGTTGGCTTTCGACATTGAAATTTGCGGCGAAAAACTCCCTCATGTTCTTCATTCTGGGCCTGGAGATGCAAGATTTGACCCAGCTTTTGGGTTTCGGAGTAGGTACTGGGTTGATTTGGCTCAAGGGGCGGATATTTAGAACTTCCACACAGTCGTCGGAGTTAGTGTCGACTACTGGTGGACAGGTTGGGGTTCTGGCGAATGGTCGGAAAAATGGGTATATTGGTGGTCTTTGGGCAGTAGCCCTGATTCTAAATGCTGAAAAGGTTGGGATAAACGATGGGCTGGGATTTGGAGGTCCTGGTCGGACCAGAGAAGCAAAAGGCCTCACAGGTCTGGAAGGATGAAATGTAGGTGGAGAGAAGAATGGAGATCGAGGGTTAAGAAATACCTCGGGAGCTGGTGTCTGTGATGATGAAGATCTTGGGGAAACGTCGCTGGCGAGGTGTTCTTGGTTTTGTGGATTTGAATGGCTAGACATATGAGGTTCTGTGTAGAACACAAATCGCCGGAGGTTATAGAGGTGAAAGGTTTCGAAAATGGAAAATGGGAAATTGGATCGCGTTTATAAAGGGCTAATTTAGCCGTTGGTAATAAATGCAGATACACGATATCTAGAATCCCACTGATCAAGGCAAATTTTATTGAGCCGCACACCCATCAAGTGTGATGGGCGGCTACTTAATGCACATAGAGCACTTGAGTGTTTTTCTGGGAAAAATGCGTAGACTGAGAAGACATGTGCGTTTCACCTATTGGTCTATCTAAAACGCAATGAACTAATGATAAACGCATAGCAGATAAATGCCTAGTTCTCGGGTTAGATTGTGCGTTGTAGGTTAAGTATTATGCGTTTGAAAAAAATATGTACAGCTCTAACCTTACCCCTAACCTTAACTCGACAAACACTGCAATCGTTTATCGATGAACGCATAGTTTACTTATGCGTTGGACGCATGCATGAATAATAGAGTATGCGGTGAAATCAAATTGTTTATATTAAAAACTCAACGCCTAATTTCATGCTTATCCCATTTATACTACTAAGCTGAAATTAAAGAAATAAATAAATGCTAAAAACAAAATATACACAGAAGAAGGAAAGCAAAATAAAATAATAAAAATAAATAAATACTAGAACAAGTTCAAGTGACAATAAAGCAAGGGTAAAATAAAGCGTCCCTGGAAAAGTAGGCATTCGGCAACGCAAGGATCTTTCGACGCAAGCTCAGTTATTACATTCTCGTAGGTCAATGGAGGTTTTGTCAATTTCGAACTCTCCAATGTGGTAGGGTTTTACCCTCTGTCCATTGACCTTGAAGGAAGTGGTCTTGTCTTCGTTTGTCAACATGACCACACCATGCGGGGACACTTCCTTGATTATGAATGGACCCGACCAGCGAGACTTCAGCTTACCTGGAAACAAACGCAACCTTGAATTAAATAACAGGACCTTCTGGCCGACGTATAGAGTTTTCTTACAAATGTTTTTGTCGTGCCATTTCTTGGTCCTTTCTTTATACAGCTTTGCGTTTTCGTAAGCTGAATGTCTCCACTCCAAGAGTTCGTTTAATTGAAGCTTTTTGGCTTCGCCGCTTGCGTCCTGGTCTAAATTGAGCTTCTTCATGGCCCAGATGGCCTTGTGTTCCAGCTCAAGCGGGAGATGGCATGCTTTCCCAAACACCAACGCATAGGGTGACATGCCTATAGGTGTTTTGAACGTCGTTCTGTATGCCCATAGAGCTTCATCTAATCTCTTTGTCCAATCTTTCCTTGATGTGCTCACGACCTTTTCAAGTATGGACTTGATCTCCCGGTTTGTTATTTCAGCTTGGCCGTTTGTCTGTGGGTGATAAACAGTTGCTACCCTGTGCGAGACATTAAATTTAGTCAGTAAATTAGTGATTATGCGATTTATAAAGTGTGTACCTTCATCACTAATTATCGCCCTTGGTGTCCCAAATCGAGGGAAGATTTGTTTCAAAACTTGACACTGTGTTTGCGTCATTTTTTGCACAGGCTGCTGCTTCTACCCATTTTGATACGTAGTTGACCGCTACGAGAATATATTGATTGCCACAAGAAGGAGGAAATGGTCCCATGAAATCGATTCCCCATACGTCAAACAACTCAACTTCTAGCATTGAATTCAGAGGCATCTCATTTCAGTTGGAGATGTTGCCTGTTCTCTGACAATGACCGCAAGCTACCGCATATGCCCTTGCGTCTTTGAATAATGTGGGCCAGAAATACCCACTTTGCAACACCTTTGCAGCTGTTCTCTGCCCTCCAACGTGTCCTCCGTAAGGTGCTTCATGACAGCTCCTCAAAATGCTATGCGTTTCATATTCTGGAACGCATCGACACAGGATGTGGTCAGGGCCAAGTCTGTATAGATATGGCTCATCCCAGCAGTAGAACTTACTTTCATGTTGGAGCTTTTTCTTTTGTTGAGCATTAAATTCTTCAGGCCATTGGTTGCAGACCAGGTAATTTACTATGTCTGCGTACCACTGTTCCTGACTCTCTGCGTTCATGATATGCTCGTCTGGGAATCGTTCCTCTATATCACTCCAGCTTTCCTGGACCTCTTTATTTTCCAATCGAGATAGGTGGTCCGCAACCTGATTCTCGGTTCCCTTTCTGTCTTTAATCTCCAAATCAAATTCTTGTAACAGCAATACCCATCGAATGAGTCTAAGCTTTGCGTCCTTTTTCGCCATCAAATATTTGATCGCAGAATGATCACTATAGATGGTCACCTTTGACCCTATCAAATATGCTCTGAATTTGTCAACCGCAAAGACTATGGCTAACATTTCCTTCTCAATAGTAGTGTAGTTCTCCTGAGATGCATTCAATGTTTTACTAGCATAATAGATGGGGTGCATTATTTTCTCTTTTCTTTGCCCCAATACTGCTCCCACAGCATGGTTGCTTGCGTCGCACATTAATTCAAATGGGAGAGACCAGTCAGGTGCAACTAAAATTGGTGCTGAAATCAGAGCTTGCCTTAGAGACTCGAATGCGTTTAGGCATTTACCGTCGAAATTGAATTCCCTGTTGGCTTCCAGCAGCTCGCTCAGTGGTTTTGCTACTTGCGAGAATCCTTTGATGAATCTTCTATAGAAGCCCGCATGGCCTAGGAAACTTCGCAAAGTCTTTACATTTGTGGGGGTTGGGAGTTTTGCTATCGCATCTATCTTTGCTTGATCCACTTCCAATCCAACCTTTGAGATCTTATGTCCCAACACAATACCCTCAATGACCATAAAATGGCATTTTTCCCAGTTGAGGACTAGATTTGTGTCTTCGCATCGCTTTAACACTCTTTCCAAGTTGGTCAAGCATTCATTGTATGATTTCCCAAATACTGAGAAGTCGTCCATAAACACCTCTACTGACTGTTCCAAATAGTCAGAAAATATTGCCATCATGCATCTTTGGAACTTCCCTGGTGCGTTGCATAGTCCGAATGGCATATGTCTGAACGCAAAGGTGCCATATGGACAAGTGAACGTTGTCTTCTCTTGATCTTCCGGAGCTATCATGATCTGGTTATGGCCGGAATATCCATCAAGGAAGCAGAAAAATTCATTTCCTGCCAACCTATCTAGCATCTGGTCGATGAATGGCAGTGGAAAGTGGTCCTTCTTTGTTGCCGCATTCAGCTTGCGGTAGTCCATACAGATGCGCCAGCCAGTGACCGTTCTTATTGGTATCAACTCATTCTTACTGTTCATGATCACTGTCATTTCTCCTTTCTTAGGTACACACTGAACTGGGCTTACCCAGCTGCTGTCGGAGATTGGATAAATGACCCCTACGTCGAGCCATTTGATGATCTCTTTCTTTACAATCTCCTTCATCGCAGGGTTAAGCCTGCTTTGCCTTTCAACTGACCCATCTTTACCCTCTTCCAACCGAATTTTGTGCATGCAGTATGAAGGACTTATTCCTCTAATGTCCGCTAAGGTCCATCCAATGGCTTTGATATGATTTTTAAATATCTCCAGCAAAGCCCTTTCACAATCTGTAGTTAACGCAGCGGATATGATGACCGGTAGCGTGCTCTCTGCCCCCAAATATGCATACTTTAGATGCGTTAGCAGTGTTTTTAGCTCAAGGGTTGGCGGCTCTTCTAGGGACGGTTTTGTTTTCTCCGTGGATCGGTTGCTTAAGTCTAAGCATTCAAAGCTTGCATTGGAGATTACACCTATTTCCACTTCTCTTCCCTCATCCATTTCGTCCAGCATTGTTTCGTCTTCAGCACATGTGTCTATCATGCTTGCCTTTTCTTCAATTATATCTTCGATCATCTGGCAAGAATGAAAATCATCAGGATATTTCAACGCATTAAAAACATTAAACTTTACCTGCTGGTCGTCCACTCGAATGGTTAACTCCCCTTCCTGGACGTCAATCAGGGCGCGTCCAGTAGCTAAGAAAGGTCTTCCCAGGATGATGGGCACCTCTCTGTCAGCTTCATAATCCAAAATTATAAAGTCGGCTGGGAAGATGAATTTGTCTACCTTCACAAGAACATCTTTAATTTTTCCTTCGGGATGCTTAATGGAACGGTCAACAAGCTGAAGTGTGACTATGGTTGGCCGTGCTTCCCCTATACCCAACTTTTTGAATATAGACAGTGGCATTAAATTTATGCTAGCCCCTAAGTCGCATAATGCCTGACTTACGTCCATTCCTTCTATAGAACATGGCAATGTGAAACTCCCTAGATCTTTCATTTTGGCGGGTATATTGCTTTTGAACAATGCACTGCGTTCCCGCGTTAATGCGACTGTCTCAAACTCTCCAAGCCTTCTTTTCTTAGATAGTATGTCTTTCAGAAATTTGACATAGCTCGGCATTTGTTCCAGGGCTTCCACCAACGGAATGTTGATGTGAAGTTGTTTGAGAACATCCAGGAATTTTCTAAATTGGTCCTCATCATTTTTCTTCTTTAGGCGTTGAGGAAAGGGCGGATGCATAGGGGGAGTGATATTCTGAGATACCGACTCAGGGTTTGCCTGCATTGCTTTTTCTCTCCCCTTTCCATTCTCTTGTTCTTGAGAGGCTGTGGTGGTGGATGAAGATTGCGGTTCACTAGTAGGTGTTATTGGAGTTAGTTGTGGAGTGATGTGAGGCTGCAGATTTCCTTGCGTCCTCTGATCTTGCCTTTCAGTGGGAAGAATCTTCCCACTCCTCAATGTCACAGCTTGACATTGTTCCTTACGGTTACCACGTGGGGCTTGGGTATTACTGGGCAATGCTCCTTGGGGTCTGGTATTGCACTCACTTGCCATTTGTCCCACTTGAATTTCTAAATTTCGGATTGCAATGGCATGGCTTTTTATTTCACCCATTTGGTTTTGGAGCATTGCTTCCAACGACTTACGCGTTTCTTCATTTTGAGTGATAGTTTGTCGCATAAGGGCTTCAAGGGATGATGATGATGAGTTTGCTGACTGGTTTCTTTGTGCTTGATGCCCTTGAACACCTTGGTTGTACACGGGGTTGTTGCTTTTCTGCAGTTGTTGTCCAGTTCCCTGCGTTTGTGATTGGTTTCCTCCCCATCCAAAGTTAGGATGGTTCCTCCAACCCAGATTATAAGTCTTGGAGTACGGATTGTTCTGAACATAACAGACGGATTGTGGGTTGTAGGGACACATATCGTACAAGTGACCATCACCGCATTGCACACAGCTTACAGATGCTGTTGCATTCACCGTGTTCATTGCGTTCATTGACGCAACTGTTCCACCTTGGTTGTTCAATGCTATTGTTTGCTGCAAGGATGTCATATTGGCGATCTTAGCTGAAAGATTATTAGTCAAGTCAGTTTCAATCATTCCAACTTGCGTTCGTCTTTTATCCATGTACCGGGATCCATACCCATCATCTATCCATTCATCGGTGTTCCTCGAAATTCTGTCGAGGATCTCCTTGGCTTGTGTATAAGTCTTGTCCATTAATCTTCCTGCTGCAGAGGCATCAGCCAGTGATTGTGATGTTTTATTTAATCCTCCATAGAAAATCTCCATCTGCACACAATCAGGGATACCATTATGGGGACAATTTCTTACAAGCCTTTTAAACTAGGCCCATGCTTCACTAAGTGTCTCCGAGTCCTTTTGCTCGAAGGTGACAATGTCTCGTCGCCTCTTTGCACTCACCGTCGGAGGAAATACTTTCTGCATGAATTTTTCAACCATTTGGCCCCAAGTTGTAATCTCATCAGGTTCAAATGAATATGCCCATTGTCTTGCCTCATCTCTAAGAGAAAATGGGAATAGCATCAGTCTGATGCTATCTTGCAGTGCTCCAGCCATAAGGAATGTGCTACAAATTTCCAAGAAATTTTTCATGTGTGCATGTGGGTCTTCACCCGTTGCACCCCCAAACTGTCCTGCGGCTTGCAGCATCTGCAACATTACTGGTTTCATTTCAAACCTTCCATTACCCTCGATGATTGGTTGTAAAATTCCCGGTGCGAAATTGTATAGATTTGGCGACGCATACTCCCTCATTGGGCGATTTCTATCATGCGCCAAGAGGATTGGGTTTGTATCATTATTTTGAGCATCCATATTTTGAGCATTTGCGTTCTGCCTAACCCCAGCATGAGGTTGATTATTTTAAGCATCCATATTTTCTTCTGTAGTTTGATTGCTCCTTCTTTGTTTATTCCGTCTTATCCTTCTTCTGAAGGTCCTCTCAATCTCTGGGTCAATATCAAATGTTGGGTTGTCCCCTTCACTCATATACTGTTAGAAGCCTCTGACAGAAGAGAAGCTTGCTATACTCCGTCGACTGAGGAATCCTGTAACACAATAATCCAAAGAAAATAATTAAATCAATGCAATAATCCCCGGCAACGATGCCAAAAACTTGTTGTTGGATTTTGTATGTGTGTAAATTGTCCTAACGCAAAGTGTTAAATGATGTCTTTATACGTTCAACATGTCATGCTTTGAGCATGCTATGCCTCTTACTACTATGCGTTGGTGATCTGTCAAGTTTCCCTATCCTTTACCCAAGTATAAGCAAAGGAGTAGGTTTTCTTGGTGAGTCCGAGGTCGAACACAGGGATTATGTTGATTCAATATTTATGTGAATTACATGCGTTGCAGTGGTAACCAAGAAATAATAAGGAGAGTGTTTGTTTCTGATCTAAAGAAAGCGATAATATGTACACTAGACTAAATGTGGAAGATGGAAAGGCATGCGACACAGCAAGTTCAGCTAAAGATGTGTGTGAATGGATAAAGAAAGGGTTCGGGTTGATTAACATCTAACATCGGAAACGCACAGTAGTATTCTATTCATACTTGCGACTCTTCTCCCGGTTGTCAGCCGCTATGCATTATATGTCTATAACGCATAGGAGAGTGTTAAGAACCAAGGTTATCCCCATAGACAGGCAATACTACTTGGCCCTTGTCAATTGAGTTTCACAATCGTTTACACTCTCGAGCAGTTTGATTATTACTACTTATATCGATTTGTCAGATGGACATAAGCATCGAATTAAGCTCGCAATTGACAAGATAAAATAGTTACACTGTGGTTCCTAGTTAGATGCTAACGCAACCTTAGACCCTAGAGTGATTAGTTACTCATGGTTTGAAAGTAAAAAGCGGAAAGTTTAGAGAAATGAGTAGACATGGAAGATAATTATATTGATGAAACAAAATACAACTTTAGATGAGCTCAATGTCTTGACACAAATCTAAAATCAAAATAGAACAATAAGAAAGAAAGCAGGGAAAGGCATCAATGTCTTGAGTCGACTGGATGAAAGCGTGAGGCTATGCTGTGAAGTGGTCCGGCGGAGGGAAGACTCTTCTCTCTCGAGCTATTCGTCTCCGGTTAAAGTCTAGAGAGGACTCTGCTGTCACTTATAAAGTTCTTCTGAGAATCAACAACCCTTTCTCATCTCGCGGAGCTGCCCTTTTATAGATGATGCGTTCGCAATTAATGGCAAATCTGCTTGATTGGCGGTGAGATTGATACTATGCATCCATCTCGCCTGATTGCGTGATTCTCGGGTCAATTAAGATCCACCACTTTGGCCACAAATCATGCTCGTCAATCATCAGTCAATCTCTCAAGATTCTGCTTTGATTCTCAGTGCCTTGCATTAATGGTCGTCCATGCATCCATGAATAGTTTGGCCGATGTCAACGCGGCGTAGGTTGCTAACGCGTAGTCTTGCGTTGAGAAGTCATCAACGCATCGTTTGCATTCCTGCGTTAAAACATGCATTTTAGGTTCAAAAAGTGGTAAAATCATTTATCTGCATAAAAATACAAGAGTATAATAATGCAAAGGAAGATTTATTAGTAAAAATCACATACACTGCCGCATACTTCTCTATTTAATCTCTATTTATCTAAGAAAAGGGCTATTATAACTTGTATTTCTAAAAGTTATCACTCACCACTTCATTTTTAACATTCTTCTCCATAATTTGTTCATAATTCATTATAGGTTTGGGAGGCATGCATGAAGAACTAGGAGAAATATCACAACTAAAAACATGCTTTACAGGATTTTCTAATTTAACATCAAGCATGCTATTAGTCTTACCATTCAAAGGAGGCTTATCATGCATAGAGTTTTTATTTGAAGAGAGAGGCGATGTTACCTTTGTGCTTGGCTCATGATGCTCATACCTTTCTACATCCGGATGCTTAAGGGTTTTATAAATGTCAAATGTTACCTCCTCATCGTCAACGCGAAATGTAAGCTTTCCATCTTGCACATCGATGAGGGCCCTTCCGGTGGCCAAGAATGGTCTCCCAAGGATTATGGGGACTTCAGCATCTTCCTCCATGTCTAATATCACAAAGTCCGCCGGGAAGATAAACTTGTCTACCTTGACCAAGACGTCCTCCACAATGCCGTAGAGATGAACAAATGATCGATCGGCCAAAAGCAAAGATAAGGTAGTTGGTTGCACCTCTCCTCCATTGAGCTTCCTAAACATGGATAAAGGCATTAAATTAATGGAAGCTCCAAGATCACAAAGTACTTTAGTAACTTTATTGTTGCCTAAATGACAAGGGATAGAGAAGCTCCCTGGATCCTTTAGTTTTGGAGGCAATTTCTTTTGTAGTGCTGCACTACATTCTTCGGTTAATGCAACCATTTCATAATCTCCATACCTTTTCTTCTTAGACAATACATCCTTCATGAACTTGGCATACTTAGGCATTTGTTCTAATGCATCTGCAAAAGGAAGGTTAATTTCTAACTTTTTGAATATGTCTAAGAATTTTGAAAATTGAGCATCAATCTTTTTCTTTTGAAATCTTTGAGGAAAAGGTAAAGTATTAGGGATAAAAGAAGTAGAGTTAGAAGTACTCCCTATGTTGGACTTTGATTTCTCCTTTTCCTTAGATGCACTCTCTTTTCGTTGAATATCCTCTATGATGGCTTCATCTTCTTCTTGTGGAAGCTCATCATCTTCATCATTGATCAAGGGAGTGGATAGCTTTTTCTCACTCCTCAAAGTCACGGCCTTGCACTCCTCCCTTGTGTTTATCTCGGGACAACTAGGGAACTTACCCTTTTGCATTGTTTGGAGGGAAGTTGCCATTTGGCTAAGTTGAACCTCCAAGTTTTGAAGTGCCTTACCTTGGGTTTGAACGGTGCTTGCAATTACTTGGACCGAATTCTCCAATGTGGTTGTCCTTGATCTTGACTCTTTGACAAAGTCAAGCATTATGTCCTCTAGTGATGATGTTTTTGCATTCCCCGCTCCATTGAATCCTTGAGGTGCTTGCAACACATTCTTGTTGTTAACATATGAAAAATTCTCATGATTCCTCAAGTTGGGATGATAGTGAGTTGGAAGTTGTTGTTGACCTCGGTATTGTCCTCTATCTACAAAATTGGCTACCTCCAACTCACTTGGCTCTTGTTGATTTGCCATGGCCACAAGGGAAGCTATGGATGATGGACTTGCTTGGACTTGGCTTCCTTGAGAAAATTTAGATAAAGCATTAGTAAGAGAAGCCAATTGAGCTTTTAGAGAGCTTACCTCGTCCATCTCATATCGTCTGGTGGCTTTTGGGATGATTGGAGAAGACCGTTCACATGGCCAATTGTACGATGTAGTGGCCAAGTCTTCTAGTATAGTATAGGCCTCTTGAGCATTCTTTGAAAAAATTAAGCCTCCGGCGGTTGTATCTAGTATGGGTTTGGTTGAGCTTGCTAATCCATTGTAGAAGAGTTGAATTTGCAACCAATCCGGGTAACCATGTTGAGGGCACCTCTCAAGAGATCTTTATACCTCTCCCAAGCCTCATATAATTGTTCATCCTCAAGTTGGCGGAATGTTCCAATCTCTGTCCTTAGTCTTTGAGATTTAGCCGGTGGAAAATATTTGTTCAAGAAAGCTTGAGCTAAGATCTCCCACATTGTGATGCTATCCAGAGGTATGGTTTCCAACTAGTCCTTAGCACGGTCCTGTAAAGAGAAAGGAAAAAGTCTTAGTTTAATTGCATCGTTAGAAACACCATTCATTTTTACCGTCCCGCATATCTCTAAGAAAAATCGTAAGTGCTTATGAGGATTTTCATTGGTTCTTCCTTTAAAGGCTAGCTCCCTAGCCATGTGGATCAACCCTTGTTTCAACTCAAAGTTGTTGACATTGATGGGTACATTCATGATGCCGGGTTGATTTGCCTGTAATGTTGGTTGGAAGTAGTCTCAAATTGTCTTTGGTATCTCTTCCGCCATATCCTCCATGTGATTGTGTTGAACCCTTAGGTTTCTTCTACACGTCCTTTCAATCTCGGGATCAAGAGGGAGAATATTAGTATTGTCTCGAGGCATAAACCAAGAAAATAAAATTAAAAAAATAAAGATAAAATAAAATAGAATAAAATAAAAAAGGAAAAAATATAGAATACAATAAGATAAAATAAAAATAACCTAATAATATACACCTCAAATTAAGATTTATCAATTCTAATGAATATTAAATAACAAAAATCGTTCTTTGGATCCCCGAGAGCGGCGCCAAAAACTTAATGTGCACTTTAAGTGTACGGGTCAAGTTATAATATAAGACAGTTAAGTCCAAATATTGTTCCACTGGAGATCCAATTGTGAAGGGTTAAGTTACTTAGCTATTCTAGAGTTGAATCAATTTTATTTGAGGATTGAAATTGAAAATTATGAGTTATGGAAAATATAAATCAAATAAGGAAGGTATTAAAGTGAGAAACACAAGAGTCAAAGAGAGTTCTATGGTAATGAATCCTTGTTTATTTCATCATGCAATATTATAAATTTCATGGATTTTATTGTCACTCATATGCCCAAGTCTAGAAACTTAATTCCAAGTTATTTTCTCTCAAAAACAACCCTTTCTCATGTAACTCGATTGATTATTAATCTCTTAAAACCAATACAAAATTACATGGCATTAAAAATAGTCTTTAGCAACTTTTATTGTCAACCTAACTACTCTCGTGATAGATTAACGACAATTCATTGTTATGGATCAAGTTAAACATACAATATCTCAATCATACATCCAACCTAACATGTGAAGATGGCCAATCCACAAGAATTAAACACAATAACAATGAAAAGCATAATCATTCCAACAAAACCATGAACGTCTACAAGATCAACATAAATTCATAAACAAATCATCAAAACCCTAAAACTAAAGAGTTTAGCCACTCATAGCTTGAAGCAACATGTTTGAGCAAAATAAACAAAGAAAGAGTGTAAAGAAAGGGAAACTCTACTGAAAAAAGGCTCTTGATTGAGGTAGCACCGTCACGATCTCCTTGGCTCTCACATCAGAATTCGAAGGGCACCATGACTATCTCGAACTGTTTTCCTCTTCCTTGCAACTAACTCACTCTTTGAACTCTCACTCAATTCTCTCCTTTTTGTGCCTCTTTAGGTCTGTAACTTCTTTGATTTGATTTTTGATGCTTAGGGCTGCTGGAAACCCCCAAAATTTATAGAGTTTGGCCACCCAAAAACTTACCAAAAATAACAATTTTCATTTAAGGAAAGCTGGCGCTGCGGCGCTAGTCTATAGCGTCGCGATGCTAGTGACAATTTTGGAACAGCGCCATGACATTGTTGGAGAGCATCACGGCGCTAGGTCTGCATCAAGAAAAACTTGCTTTCGGGTTTTAGCGCTGCGGCAGCGCCATCCAACCGCCGCGACGCTACCCCAATTTGTGCCATTTGAGTTTTTCAGCTCTTTTTCGCGGTATTCTTGCTCGGTTTTGATCTTTTAGTCTTTTCTTCTAATTTTCCTCATTTTAACCTGAAAACCACTAGCAAATAAGTGAAATCTAATATAAACTCCCTTAATTTGAGAGAATAGAAAGCACTTTTTAAATGCTTATCACTTTCCATCTTGTGCCTCTTTTGGTCTATAGATTGATGGTACATTGATGATTAGAGCTGTTGGAAACCCCCAAATTTATAGAGCTGGCCGCCCAAAAACTTACCAAAAATACCCAATTTTTAATTTATGGTAACCTAGCGCCGCGGCACTGGTCTATAGCGTCGTGGCACTATTGAAATTTTTGAAACGGCATCGCGGCGCTAAGGTAGCGTGCAGAATTGTTTGCTCTCGGGTTTTAGCGTCGCGACGCTACCCCAATTTTTGTCATATTGAGTTTTTCTTCTATTTTTTTTCCGTATTCTTGCTCGGTTTTGATCTTTTGGTCTTGTCTTCTAATTTTTCTCATTTTAACCTGAAAATCACTAGCAAACAAGTGAAATCTAATATAAACTCCCTTAATTTGAGAAGATAGAAAGTACTTTTCAAGCGCTTATCACATAACACTCATACTTATAGGAGGGATGACTTACATATTGATAGTTAGGGCAACTAAAAGGATAAAGGTTAGGATTAAAGAGTGGTGGTGGTGGTGATGTTGGACTTAGGGTAGATTGAAACTCCTCACAAGGCCACATAAAATTATTAAAGTCCATAAATGCAATCACCACAATTTATCAACAAAAGAAAGACTCAAAATCAAAAATAAGAAAATAAAAGCAAAAAACAAACTATTGTACACCATAAATTAAGATTAGTCAAATCTCTTATATAGAAAAACGAAAATAATCAAAAGCCAATTCCTTGGCAATGATGCCAAAACTTAATGTGCCACAACTTGATGTTCCCGCAAGTGTACGGGTCAAGTTATAATATAGTTAAAACAGCTTGAAAGGCCGAGTATCTTCCTCAAGGAATTGATTTGATTGTTCTTTTAGCTATTCAATTTTAGCTATTCAAAGATCTTTCCAATTTTATTTAAGGGACCAATTGTAATGCTACTTAAGCTAAACAAACCTAAGAAATCAAATAAAAGTGATGAAGGTATGAAAATTATTAACTAAAAGTCGTTTTAGGGAATAGATTTCATCAAAGGTAATGTTGAACACAATTGTTGGACTTTTAGAGTAATTAACACCACACCTAGATCTAAAAGTCTTTTATCCAGAATGAATCTTTCAAAAGCAATCTTTTCTTTTAGTTAAACCCTAATTAGTAATTTCTTGAAACTAGGTGATTAAGTAAAGTATTAAGAACCTTCATCAACAATCTCCAACATTATCCAACTACTTCTTGTGTTTTCAAATGATAGTCTATCATGCATGATCTAACTTAAACATAGTTTTTCAAGCAAGATTTAAATCATAGAATCATTCAAACATTGATGAAACATTTAAAAGGATTAAGAACGGTCATGCCAAAAAGCATAAATGCAAATTAACATTCAAAAATCAAAGTGTTCAACAATTTAAACCTAAGAATTCATCTACCTTTAAAACTATGAGAAATTTAGCCTAGTATGGCTTCCATAGACAAAACTCACATTGGAACAACAAAATACAACCGATAAACCAAGAATAAAGAAAGGACGAAAGTTTATCCAGCTTCCAAGCTCGTCTTCAAGATGGATTTGATCTTCAAACGATCCTTGAACCTTTCGACATCATGGAGTCTTCACATCTTGCACTAAACTCACACTCTCGGTCTCCAATTCTCAAAATCTTGATTTAGAAGTCGGCTTATGACCTCCCAATTTATAGAAAATCAAATGCCTGCTCAAAAACTTTCCAAATTTGCAAATTTTTTATTTTTGGAAAGGCAGCGTAGTTGCACTCTAAAAGTACATAGTTATGCTCTAGGAACTTTTGGCGGAGCGTCGTTGCACTCACAGAGAGTGTAACTGCACTCTGGCAATTTTTGGCAGAGCGTCGCTGCACTCTTAAAGAGCATAATTGCGCTCCCCTGCTATCCCAGATTGTAAGCTCTCGGGTCGAGAGCGCCAAGGGCCGCGCAATGACGCTCTCGGCTACGCTACCCTGTTTTTAGGGCTTTTTCATCTTTTCTTCTGTTTTTTGCCCGGTTTTGGCTCGGTTTGGTTCGTTTGACCATTGACACTTAATTTCTCCATAATTACCTGAAAAACATTAACAAACACAATAAATCAAATAAAAACATCCCTAAATCAAAGGCAAGAAAAGCACTTTTTAGGTGTTTTTCACATCGCACTACTGCTACCCTCAATCGGAGTGTAGACACTTCAAGTGCGCACATGATCACCTTTCCATCAAGACAACACTATGTAACAGGACAACGCTACAACATTCAATGCATCAAGGGCCTTCTGGAGTTTACATCGTGTCACAGCGTCGTGGAGTGTTGCGGCGCTCCTTGCCTGGGTGCCTACTGCCTAAGGCGCCATGCATAGTGCTACAACCTTGGGCGACGTATTGCTCTTAGGAGCATTTTCATAATCTCTCCCATCTCTTTTTTTTTTTTTTTTTTTTTCCGTTTTAGCTCCATTTCAACTCT